>LR749485.1:5566234-5582125 GCA_902729485.2 Mus minutoides | reverse complement strand
GGCCTAGTTGGCCATCATTGGGAGGAGAGGCCCCTTGGTCATACAGACTCTATATGCCCCAGTACAGGGGAATGCCAGGGCCATTACGTGGGAGGGGGTGGGTAGGGGAGCAGGGTGGGGACGCGGGAGGGTAAGGGAAAATTTCTGGATAACATGTGAAATGTAAATGAAGAAAATATCTAATAAAGAGAAAAAAAAAGAAAAAAAAAGAAAATATAAGTTGTGTTTTATTTTTTTTTATAAAACAATGTCCTGTTCCTGCTTTTTCAAGCATCTTTAGTGTAATTTTATATATCCCTTTCTCCTTGTTCCTTTGTATTATTACATTCTTCCCTCTCCCCAGTTAGAGGCCCCTTAGATATACCCATATTTTCCCTTCTTTATGGAATCTATGTCCTACTATCCCCTTTTATGTGCACCTACCTCCCATAGTCCCATTATACTATTCTTGTTTCTGCCTTAATTTCAACATATGTACCCAAATCTAAAGATTCAGAGCTAGGATACACAAATAAGAAAGAATACCTAGTGTTTCTTTCATTGGAATCAGGTTACCTCACTAAACATAATTTCTACTTTAATACATTTACTTCTAAACATTATTATTTTATTTATAAAACTCCATTATACATATGTGGACATTTTAAAATAGCTTATTTTTAAGTAAAGAATTATATGATTTACATACTTCCATTTCCATGTGTTCCTCCATTTTTTTCTCTCCTTCTCATTCAGGATTCTTTTTTTTTTTTTTTTTTTTTTTTTTTTTTTTTTTTTTTTTTTTTTTTTTTTTTTTTTTTTTTTTTTTTTTTTTTTTTTTTTTTTTTTTTTTTTTGGTTTTTGGTTTTTTGAGACAGGGTTTCTCTGTAGCCCTGGCTGTCCTGGAACTTACTTTGTAGACCAGGCTGGCCTCGAACTCAGAAATCCGCCTGCATGTTTAATATATATATATATATATATATATATATATATATATATATATATATATATATATATATATATATATGCGATATTTTAAATATTATATATATATAATCAAATGCAACCAGCATAGCTTATTTAAATTTGTTTATATGTATATTATTTCAGGGCTTCACACTTGGAACTGGATAATATATTAAGGGGCTCCTCTCTGGGGATGTTCTGCATTCTGAACTCTGGGAATGACTAATTTTTCCTCTCTCTGAAGTCTTAAGTTGTTCTTTGTCTATGAATGAGGCCATGTGAAGTTTTTACCTTCCATAAGATTATATCTATTGATATTTTTATTGTTCAGGTCTTGTTTAGGCAGCTATATTGAAAACTTGTATAAAGCTCCCCTGCCACTTATAGGAGACACTTTTACAGTAGAATTTCCAGTTTTCTGGCTCTTGCAATCTCTCTGCCTGTACTTCTACAATGTTCCCTGAACTTTGGGTTTAAGACTTATGTTGTAAATGTATCTATTGTGGATGAACACCCCAAAGTTCTTTGTCTTCTGACTGGTTATAGTCCTGTGTAATCCTTTATATCTGCTAGAAAGAGAACTAGATAAGGAAGAGAGCTACACTTATTTGTGTGGATAATTACTTAGAATGCATTAACGAATGATACTTTATTCAAAACATAAAAATAAAAACAGTGGCAGAAGCTCCTATGAGATTTATGGTCTCACCAGCTCCAGGAAACTGGGTAGGTTTCTAGTAGCAGAGAGAATTCCCTTTTGTTAATGAGCTTTAAGTCTAACGTGACAGCTGTTGATTACCACTAAGTTATAATTGCATTTTTTCACTTTTAGGAATATCTTGCCATGCTGATAATTGTTGAGGTTCATAAGCATCACATCTGGGTAGGACTATATTCACTCCTTCCTTCCCTTAACAGTATGTTTAATGCTTTCTACTACTAAAAAACATAGTCCTCAGGGAAGAGGAATTCAGATCCAGCTCAAATTCTTCCAATTTCTATGTCCTTGTGTGTGTTGTCTTCAGTAATAAATAATACTTTCAACTTCTGGTAAGTAACCAAGGTCAACAATAGCCTATGTCATCTTAGGAGACACTTGGACAGCCCTGATCAGTAATTTAAAAGAGGATGTTTCATGACTAGTGCTTTTTTTCTTAGTCTGGCTACTGAGAACATAGTTAGCCCAAGTGGAATAATTTCATTTTTTCAAATGTCTATAGTGTTATTTTCCTCTTCCATTTCTCTCCTCGTGTATTGACTTCTTTCCCACTCAAGTTGCAGTCATCCCAGGTTTTCCTACTTTAGCCTTCCTATGACTTGTGTCCTCGATTCCCCTCTCTGGTGCTTTTTCCACCCAACTCTAGATGCAGTCTCATTTTGCTTTACTGTTTTCTGTAGTTACTCCAGTTTATATGCTCATATCTAAAGATTCAGAACTAGAAACCACAGATGAAAAAGAATAAAAGGCGTCTGTCTTTCTGGGTCTCAAATACCTAATCTATTCTAGGCACCTCTTTTTAAAAGTCTTGCTTAAGTCCACACACAAAATTAACTGCCTGTCTAAAAAAAAAAAAACCAAAAAAAAAAAAAAAAAAACCCCACAAAAACAAAATCAAAAAGAAGACAATGAAGAACAGCAGGTACAAAAAACCCCTGTCTCAATTGTAATGCAATGATGAAATCACCTAATTTTTATGACTATTGTAAAGATTTTTTCAATATTTATTAAATATTATCTTCATTTATATTTCAAATGCTATCCAGAAAATCCCCTATATCTCCCAGCCCTGCGCCCTGCTTCCCTACCCACACACTCACGCTTCTTGGCCCTGGCAGTCCCCCTGTACTGGGGCATATAATGTTTGCAAGACTAAGGGGCCTCTCTTCCCAATGATGGCCGACTAGGCCATCTTCTGCTACATATGCAGCTAGAGACATGAGCTCTGGGGGTACTGGTTAGTTCATATTGTTGTTCCTCCTATAGGGTTGCAGACCCCTTCAGCTCCTTGGGTACTTTCTCTAGCTCCTCCATTGGGGGCCCTGTGTTTCATCCAAGAGCTGACTGTGAGCATCCACTTCTGTATTTGCCAAGCACTGGCATAGCTTCTCATGAGACAGCTATATCAGGGTCCCTTCAGCAAACTCTTGCTGCCCTATGCAATAGTGTCTGCATTTGGTGGCTGAATACAGGATGGATCCCCAGGTGAGGTAGTCTCTGGATGGTCTATCCTTTCATCTTAGCTCCAAACTTTGTCTCTGTAACTCCTTCCATGGGTATTTTGTTCCCTATGCTAAGGAGGAATGAAGTATCCACATATTGGTCTTCCTTCTTCTTGATTTTCTGTTCAATATCCATAATCATCAGAGAAATGCAAATCAAAGCAACCCTGAGATTCTACCTCACACAAGTCAGAATGGCTAAGATCAAATATTCAGGTGACAGCAGATGCTGGTGAGGATTTGGAGAAAGAGGAACAGTCCTCCATTGCTGGTGGGATTGCAAGCTTGTACAACCACTCTGGAAATCTGTCTGGTTGTTTCTCAGATAATTGGACATAGTACTATTGGAAGATCTAGCAATACCTCTCCTGGACATATACCCAGAAGATGTTCCAACTGGTAATAAGGACACATGTTCCACTATGTTCATAGCAGCCTTATTTATAATAACCAGAAGCTGGAAAGAACCCAGATATCCTTTAACAGAGGAATGGATACAGAATATTTGGTACATTTACACACTGGAGTACCACTCAGCTATTAAAAACAATGAATTTATGAAATTCTTGGGCAAATGGATATTTCTGGAAGATATCATCCTTAGTGAGTAACCCAATCACAAAAGAAGTCATTTGATATGCATTCACTCATAATTGGATATTAGCTCAGAAACTTAAAGTACCCAAGATACAATTTGCAAAACTCAAGAAAATCAAGAAGGATTTTGTAAAGGTATTTAAAGGTAATAAATGCATCAGTACACAAAGAAGAAATTAGCAAATGAGCTTTTATTTCACTTTGCTTTTAACTCTAGGGATCAATTATTTTGTCTGCAATGTTTTAGAGTTAGCTATTGACCTGTCTGTCTCACTCCCCAGATTGTAACCTACTAGAAGTTCCAGACTTTATCTCAGTTTTTCCGAATCTTCAGTCTCAAGGGCAGTGCCAAGCACAGAGCACACACAAAGATAGCTAAGAGACAACCTATTCAACTCAAACAAAGCCAAAGTTTAAAACCAGTAATATCATTTTCGCCTTACATTTCAGTTGTAGAATAAACTTTCTTTTCTGCATATAAATGTATAATACTGTTAGTTTTAGATACACCTCTAGATACACCAACTATGTTTGTCCTAAATATCTAGCATTTTCCTTGCTCTTTACTTTATTTCATTAATGACAAATCAGATGTTGCAGGCTATATGTATGTAAAGTAAAGCAAATCTCTCATGAATGTAAATTTTAATTATTTACTTTTACTCTAGAATTAGAGACTTACATTCAAATAAGTTCTATATAATGTACTAGCTCATGATTTAGGAAAGCTATTTCATTCCTTTGAATACTATTTCCTTTCATAATAAAAAGAGGATTGATATTTGTACTTTGTGATGATGGAAAAATTGAAAGAAACAATACATGGTTTCTGGCACAATGAAAGATATCAAAAATTCAGTTTATACATGATATATATATATATATATATATATATATATATATATATANCATATACATATGAAATAGGCAAAAGTGAATAGCTACATCTATAATTTATAACTGTTCTTTTGTAGATTTCCACTTCTGGATCCAGAGCCCGAGCTCTGGTCATTCAACAAGATACAATGGAAGTGTGTAAATCTGGTCAAATGTCATCTGTAAAGTATTGGCACTAGATAAACACAATATAGTCTCTTAAACAAATCCCAAGAGTAAGACTAGTTTTGAATTTTTTAAAGAAGAAATGACAGTATGAAGGGTGAATGAGTAGAAACAATAGCAACAAAAACAATTATTGAACACTGATAAAAAAAATCACTGAGCATCGAATCTAGAGAATGGGTCATGCTAACTTTTCACAAGACAGGAAAAAGGAATCTTGCCCAATGGCAATTACCTTGAGCCTGAAGTTACTGTAAAGGTTTAATGAGAAAAATTATTTGAAATTCAATGTGGGTCTAATTTTCTTTTTCCCTTTATTATTTCTGTAATTTGATAAGTATTTATAAATTCAGGGGGTACCTAATTTTGACTTCCCTTTTAAATAATTTTCCTTGCGTGTGCTATTTAGTGGTGTGGTATCTTCTACCCATAGAATAGTCCATTGTATCTCAGTGGGCACACAAGAACCCTTGCTCATTTGTCTTCAAGTGAACAAAGTAACAGGCTTCCTTCTCACTCAGGTGACACATTTCATAAATCATACTCCTGATATCATAGGTGGCTTTATTCTAATCACCATAATCATTTTGCCTTTTAAAAATGATTGCTACATATTGTCTGTTGTTTAGATTTCTTTACATCTATCAAATCTTTAGAAAAACCATATAATAAAAGCAATTATATTCTATAGACGAGGCTACTATAGCTTGGAGAAATTCTGCCATGGTTAGTTTATTCAGGCATAGGATTCTCTATGGCCAATTTCTTCTCATATCAAAAGTTAAATATTAGGATTTTAGATAACTGGAAAGAAACTAAGATTATTTAATTCTAGAATTAGCAGTTATCTCTATTTTACTAAATTCTGTTATAGTATTGAGAATACAGAATACCGTGGAACTATACAATCACAATGATGATGGAGTATAGAAAACTAAACAGCCATTAATGCACCTAATCAATACATATGCATATCAAGCAGTGTGCAAATTATTGAAAAGAGATGATAAAATAAAGTCTTTAAAATGCCAGATGGTGTAGGCCTTTGCAAAACAGAGTATGGGGGCTAAGGAATCTCAGCCTGACAAGTGGCAGGGAACTCCATTTTTCTAGAAAAAGATAATTCTTTGAGAGAACTGTTACCATTGGACGTTTTTAAGAAACTTGTCTTGGTTCCCATTTAATAAC
Source organism: Mus minutoides (assembly GCA_902729485.2). Taxonomy (NCBI): domain Eukaryota; kingdom Metazoa; phylum Chordata; class Mammalia; order Rodentia; family Muridae; genus Mus; species Mus minutoides. The sequence goes on along the minus strand of LR749485.1, from coordinate 5,576,113 downwards.
TAAAGGATCAGATCCTTTATTCTTTCTTATACATATTAGTTCTTTGAGAATTTTTTACAATGTATTTTGATCATTTTCACCTAAACTTCTCTGATGTATATCCTCCCTTCTCTACACACTTTGTGTCTCTTCATAAAACACTGTCAACTCCAATTTTTACTGCTTAAGCTGTAAGGCCTATGACTTTTCTATCCATAGTTTCTTGCCTCTAAACTAGAAATAAATATTTTTTGGATGCATGGTCTTCAAGCAGCTCATGGTGGATGTAGAAAAGACTACACACTCAGAGAAAATTGACTTTCCTAGTAGCTATCAACTGACAATAATTTCTTGGAAGGGTGGACTATGTGCCATGCTGTGATTTGTTCTGGCATCAGTTTGCTAAGTACTGTGCATGCTGTCATAACATCTGTGAGTTCATCTATGCACCCGATATGCTGTGTTCAGAAGATATGTTTGGTTTTTGTGTGTGTGTTTGTTTGTTTGCTATTGTTGTTTTGGAGTAACTAACTACCTCTGGCATTTACACTTTTTCTGCTCCATCATTTGTAATGATCCATTGGGTATATACTTGAAAGCTGTATTCCTGGGTAATATAGTAAATCTATTTCTAGATTCTTGAGGAGCCTCTACATTGATCTATATAGTGATCTATATATCTTACAGTTTCTTCAAAAAGTGGTAAAGAAATGTTTACTTTTTACCACATCCACAGCATCATGTGTCATTCTTTGTTTTTATCTCAATAAGACATTATAAGTGGAGTAAAATTAAATCTCAAACTAGCTTTAATTTGTGTTTTGTTGCTGGATAAAGGAGTTAATATTTTTTAAAAAAAATTTTCTTTCAGACAATTGTATATCATTCAGGGAGGAGCAATTGTTGTATAGACCTCCTATTTAGAGATGAACACTCCACAGTATCTTATTCTCTGTACCTTGGTCAACTATGGGTCTCTTTTAATCACCATCTATTGCAAATAGAAGTTACTCTTATGGGGGCTGAGAGATACATGAATATATGGAGATAGTTGAAAATCATTAGGAATAGGTTTTATAATATGTCCATTTAAAAGCAGAAAAGCTGTAAGCCTATGACCTATCTATCCATAGGTTCTTGGCCCTAAATTAGAAATAAATATGTTTCTTGTTCTGAAATGTGACTTAAATCCAATGAGAAAGTGCTGGTTATTTTCATAATATTTGTGTCAAGATTATATCAGTAGTTGTGTTTTTTCAAGCCATATATTATTGAAGTTTGCAGGGTTCACAGCTTAGTGAGACAAATAATTGATCTCTTTACTCCCCTAGTGGCATGCATAGCAACTTATAGCACTATGTGAGCAAGCCAGTAGGGAAGAAGTTTCCCAGTCAGCAACATTTATAATCTTCACGCCTTCTGATTCAACTGTGATATCTTCAGCAACAGGGTCTTACTGTCAATTTGTGGAGGATAGCCAATAACATTGACAGTAGCCTATACTGTTTGGGAATTGAAGGAACCCCCCTGGCCAACAATTCTATCCCTGGCATTTTTTTTTTTTATTGGTTACCCTGTGTTCTTCAGTCAGGGTAATTTGCATTTAATTGTGTGTGTGTGTGTGTGTGTGTGTGTGTGTGTGTATTTAATTTTAGAAAGTTGAACTACAGTAGTAGATTCCCAAATCATATTTTCAAAATGTCCTTAGTGCTGTTTATCCTACCCAGGGCCAATATTCTCTCTACCTGCCTTCTATCTGTCTCTCCCTCCCTTCTTCTATTCTATTCTCTCTCCCTGCCTGCCTCTCTCTCTTCCTCCTTTCCTTTCAATTCTAGCCATTCTAACTTGGGTAAAATGAGTTCTCAAATAGTTTTAATTTGTATTTCCCTGATAGATAATAGAGTTAAACATTTAAAAAATATTTCTCATGCACTGATATTTCACTTATTGATAATTGTCTTATTATCAGACATGAAATGTAATGCCTGCTCCTATGAGGCTTGTTTCCAATGCATGGATACATGCATAAGTCTATGTATCCCATGAAGGATTGGCAGATCGATTACACAGGGACCCTGCTGATCCAGTACAGGATGCAAGTATTTGTAGTTGACTTATTTTCTAACTGGGTTATTATTTTTATTTTTATTTTAAATTTTATCTTCTTCTTTTTTCCCCCTAGACAGGGTTTCTCTGTATAGCTCCTGGAACTCACTTTGTAGACCAGGCTGGTCTCAAACTCAGAAATCCACCTGGCCAGGCCTCCCGATTCACCTTCTTTTTATATTCTAGTTACAAACTTCTGTCAGATGATTAGCTAGTAAAGTCTGTTTTTCACAGTTTAGAAATTGCTTCAGTGGAGTTATAGTACCCTTTGCTTTACAGAATGCTTTTAGTTTCATGAGGTTCCATTTATTGATGGTTGATTTTAATTCCTGTGATACTAAGGTTTTGTTCAGAAAATCATTTCCTGTATTAATGAGTTTAAGAATATTCCATACTTTTTTCTCTATCAGATTCTAGGTATCTTGTCTTATTTTGAATACTTTGATCCATTTGGAGTTAAATTTTGTGCAGTGTGAGAGAGAGATAAGGCTAAAGTTTTTTTTTTCTTCTACATCTCATTAATCATATTGACCAGCACGATTTGTTGATGATTCTGCCTTTTCTCCAGTATGTATGTTTGGGCTCTTTGTCAGAAATAAGGTAGCTATACAAGTATGAGCTGATATGTAGGTCCTTAGTTCTATTCCATTTGTCTGTTTTTATATCAGAACCATGCTACTTTATTACTATAGCTCTGTAGAATAATTTGAGAATTGAGATGGTGATACCCTCAGTAGATTTTTATTATTTAAGATTATTTTTTACTATTGTGAGTACTTTGTATTTCCATATAAAATTTCAGAAATATTTTTTTTCATTTTTTGTGAAGAACTATATCAGAATTTTGAGGGGATTTTATTTACTCTGTAATTTACTTCTAGTAGTATGGTAATTTTTACATTAATTCTGTCAATTCACAAGATGGAAAGGTCTTTCTGATTTTGCTGTCTTCTTCAATTTCACTGGGCTGTCTTGCACTGTTTTGGTTAGATATATTCAAAGACTCTATGTGCGTGCATGTGTGTGTGTGTCTGTCTGTCTGTCTGTTGTGAATATTGTTTCCTTGATTTTTTAAATGTGTTTGATATTTGCATATAGAAAAGCTATTAATTTTTATGTCTTAATTTTGTGTCTTGCTACATTATTGAATGTGTCTATCAGCTATAGGAATTACTGGTAAAATCTTTGTGTTGTTTTATGTATAAAATTATATCATCTGCAAATAAGAATAATTTCACTTCTTTCTATTCATGTTTATATTCAGTTGGTCTCCTTTGCCTTATTGCTCTAGCTAAGACTTTAAGTACTATGTTGTACAAATATGGGGAGAGGGGACATTCTTGTGTTGTTCTAGATTCTGTGAGTATTTTTATTTAGAATGATATTAATTGATAGTTTGTGGTATATTGGATTTATTATGTTGAGATATGTTCTACACAGCTGTAGATTTTCTAGAACTTTTAAAGGACATTTCTGTATGTGTTGTTACTATTCCTTCCCAGGCTTAAGCCTAAGAAGAAACTACTCCTACTCATAAAATTTCAAAAACAAATTACGGTACAATTTCACCAAAGTTTATTCCAGGGGAAGCAAATGAGTTTACTAGGCTTCCTTACAGAGCATGTGTGAGGTCTCATTTACAGGAGTGTTGGCCTTCTTCCTATACCTGAAAAGTTTTCCCTTGTGAGCATGTGTTTCACATAGCTAAGTAGATGGAGCACCCTCTCTAGTCTTCTTAGCCCCTCACCCAGGCCATGTGCAGAGTTACCAGGTAAAAGGGAACAGATACTAGATACTCAGACAAGAATCTCATGCCATATTCTGCCTTTTATGTGGCTATATGAGCTACCTACAAGCCCAACTGGAATGCTCTTTTGCAAGGGAGCACAGCTTATTCCCCATAGATAGCAGTTGGTTGGTTCGGAGGATATATACTTGCAAAACTAATCTCCCCTTCCTCTGGCTCTTGCACTCTCTATACCGTTCCTCACTGATTTCTAAAATAGTCTTTCAACCTTGAAAAAGGTTGCACAGATGTGTGACTTTATTTATCCTGCTTGATCAATGGCCTATATCTTCATGCTTTTCTATTTATTATTCTATATGCAGAATGTTGTGGCTGGTGATTTTCATTAGTGTCCTCTTGACTACCAAAACACAATTAACACAATTAATTATGATGGACATAAACATAAATTCTAGGAAGGCTAGGAAGGCAGCTTGGCAGGCATATCTTATCCATAGAACAACCCAATCACAGTGACTTGTCCAACAGGGCTTCTACATTACTTGCCAGGGAGTTGCCCTGGTCTACAATACTAGCTATGCTTCCTGCTCTTCCCATCTACCCACTCTAACCTCATCAATCTTAAATCCAATTGCAACACTTTTGTTTGTATACAGGTGAATAAGGCTGCTATTACATCATCAGGAATGTCTTACTTAGCACACTGACAGTCAGCATGGTGAATACTTCATTAAGCAGGACTGTTGACAATAGTTCACCTCCAGCCATCTTCATAGTACCTTCAGTTACTAACAATGCCAGTCAACAGAGGAGAATTTCTAACAGTACCAACGTGATTTCACCTTCACCCATGATCATAACATGCAGTGTCTTAAGCAATAGGAGCTTGTCATCTAGCTCTAGGATACAACCAACATCATCTTTACAGGAGCCCCTGGAGACTCAATGGTCAATAGGTAATAGGAGAAAAGCCCATCGCTGACATTGGAGTTTTCATTTAACTATGATATAACTATTTGTGGTCCCAGATGAACTTAAGATATTACTGCTTTAGCAGCCCTTTTCTTTGGTCAATTATTCTTTCCCCAGTAGGGTTAAAAGGCAGGGAGAAGTATTGTTGCACCAGATTGTTCTCAGCCAAGCTTCACACATTGGTGATTCTGATGTGAGTGACCATATCATTATAATTTCTATGAAGGTACTCATATATAACAGAGATTTGGCCCTTGGTGGTAGTAGCTTCCTCTGTTGTTCACTTTCAGGGAAATCTCTTATAATTCCTTATAAGATTTGTGACACAAAAACTTTGCATCCTTGACTGGACCAGAAGGGTCCCTATGTAATCTATCCATCAATCTTTCAGGGACAGGTAGGCTTATGCAGGTACTGGGAACAAGCCTCATAGGAACAGGCATTACTCTTCATGTCTGTGTACGTTATTGGAATGCCAACAGCTTTGGCTGTTTTGAATCCTGTGTTAGATCCCTAGTGGCCAGAATTTATATGGAATCAGTAAGCTGCTTGAAGGGGTACCTGAGGCAGATGACCCTTACCTAACCTTGGTGAAACCACAATAAAAGCCCAGTGTCCATCTTTCTGGAGTCTGTGGATCTAGACATATAACTTGGCTTTTCTAGGACTATTTCTGCCTCCATGCTGCTAATGCTTCCTGCCATGAATATAATGGAATAAACCTCTCCACAGTAAGGCAGCACCAATTAAATATTTTTATTAGATATTTTCTTTATTTACATTTGTAATGCTATTCTGAAAGTTCCTTATAACCCCCCCTGCCCTGCTCCCTTACCCACCCACTTCCATTTCTTGGCACTGGCGTTCCCCTGTATTGGGGCATACAAAGGTTGCAAGACCAAGAGGCCTCTCTTCCCAATGATGGCTGATTAGGCCATCTTCTGCTACATATGAAGATAGAGACATGAGTTCTGGGGGTACTGGTAAGTTCATATTGTTGGTCCATCTATAGGGTTGCAGGCCCCTTCAGCTCCTTAAGTACTTTCTCTAGCTCCTCCATTGGGGGCCCTGTGTTCCAACCTATAGATGACTGTGAGCATCCACTTCTGTATTTGCCAGGCAATGGCATAGCCTCACTCAAGACAGCTATATCAGGGTCCTTTCAGCAAAACCTTGCTGGCATATTCAATAGTATCTGGGTTTGGTGGCTGATTATGGGATGGATCCCCAGGTGGGGTAGTCTCTGGATAGTCCATCCTTTCCTCTTCACTCCAAACTTTGTCTCTGTAACTCTTCCATGGCTTTTTTAAAGACTATTTTAAGGAGGAATGAAGTATCTACACTTTGGTCTTCATTCTTCTTGATATTCTTGTGTTTTTCAAATTGTATCTTGGGTATTCTAAGTTTCTGGGCTAATATCCACTTATCAGTGAGTACATATCAAGTGACTTCTTTTGTAATTGGGTTACCTCACTAAGGATGATATCTTCCAGATACATCCATTTGCCCAAGAATTTCATAAATTCATTGTTTTTAATAGCTGAGTAGTACTCCATTGTATGAATGTACCAAATTTTCTGTATGCATTCCTCTGTTGAGAGACATCTGCATTCTTTCCAGCTTGAGGCTATTATAAATAAGGCTGCTGTGAACATAGTAGAGCATGTGTCCTTATTATCAGTTGGAACATATTCTGGGTATATACCCAGGATATTGCTGGATATTCTGATAGTAGTATGTCCAATTTTCTGAGAAACTGCCACACTTGTTTTCAGAGTGGTTGTAGAAGCTTGCAATCCCACCAGCAATGAAGGAGTGTTCCTCTTTCTCCACATCCTCGCCATCATCTGCTGTGACCTGAAATTTTGATCTTAGTTATTCTGACTGGAGAGAAGTGGGATCTCAAGGTTCTTTTGATTTGCATTTCCCTGATGATTAAGGATGTTGAACATTTTTTCAGGTGCTTCTCAGCCCTTAGGTATTCCTCATTTGAGAATACAATGTTTATCTTTGTGCCTCATTTTTTAATGGGGTTATTTGAATTTCTGGTGTCCAGCTTCTTGAGTTCTTTAAATATATTAGATATTAGTCCCCTGTCAGATTTAGGATTGGTAAAAATCCTTTCCCAATCTGTTGGTGGTCTTTTTGTCTTATTGGCAGTGTCTTTTGCCTTACAGAAGCTCTGCAATTTCATGAGATCCCATTACTCAATTCTTGATCTTAGAGCATAAGCCAATGCTGTTCTGTTTAGGAATTTTTCCCCCAGTGCCTATATCTTCGAGGCTTTCCCTCACTTTCTCCTCTATAAATTTCAGTGTCTCTGGCTTTATTTGGAGTTCTTTGATCCACTTAGACTTGAGCTTTGTACAAGGAGATAAGAATGGATCAATTCGCATTCTTCTACATGATAAACTCCAATTGTGCCAGCACCGTTTGTTGAAAATGCTTTCTTTTTCCACTGGATGGTTTTAGCTCCCTTGTAAAAGATCAAGTGACCATAGGTGTGTGGATTCACTTCTGGGTCTTCAATTCTATTCCATTGATCTATCTGTTTGTTGCTGTACCAGTACCAGGCAGATTTTATCACAATTGCTCTGTAGTACAGCTTGAGGTCAGGCATGGTGATTCCACCAGAGGTTCTTTTATTGTTGAGAAGAGTTTTTGCTATTCTAGGTTTTTTGTTTTTTTTTTTTTTTTTAATTCCAGATGAATTTGCAAATTGCCCTTTCTAAGTCAGTGAAGAATTGAGTTGGAATTTTGATGGGGATTGAACTGAATCTGTAGATTGCTTTCGGCAGGCTAGCCATTTTGACTATATTAATCCTGCCAATCCATGAGCATGGGAGATCTTTCCATTTTTTGAGATCGTTTTCAATTTCTTTCATCAGAGACTTGAAGCTCTTTTCATACAGATCTTTCACTTGCATAGTTAGAGTCACTCCAATGTATTTTATATTATTTGTGACTATTGTTAAAGGTATTGTTTCCCTAATTTCTTTGTCAGCCCTTTTATCGTTTGTGTAGAGAAAGGTCATTGATTTGTTTGATTTAATTTTATATCCAGCTATTGCACTGAAGCTGTTTATCAGGTTTAGGAGTTCTCTGGTGGAATTTTTAGGGTCATTTATATATACTATCATATCATTTACCAATAGTAATATTTTGACTTCTTCCTTTCCAATTTGTATCCCCTTGATCTCCTTTTGTTGTCAAATTGCTCTGGCTAGGACTTCAAGTACTATATTGAATAGGTAGGGAGAAAGTGGGCAGCCTTGTCCTTGATTTTAATGGGATTGCTTCGAGTTTCTCTCCATTTAGTTTGCTGTTGTCTGCTGGTTTCCTGTAGATTACTTTTATTATGTTTAGGTATGGGTCTTGAATTCCTGATCTTTCCAAGACTTTTATCATTAATGGGTGTTGGATTTTGTCAAATGCTTTCTCAGCATCAAATTAGATGATTATGTGGTTTTTGTCTTTGAGTTTGTTTATATAGTGAAATACATTGATGGATTTCCATATATTAAACCATCTCTGCATCCCTGGGATGAAGCCTACTTGGTCATGGTAGATGGTCATTTTGATATGTTCTTGGATTCGGTTTGCGAGGATTTTATTGAGTATTTTTACATCAATATTAATAAGAGAAATTGGTGTGAAGTTCTCTTAGTTGGATCTTTTTTTTTTTGGTTTAAGTATCAGAGTAATTGTGGCTCCATAGAATGAATTGTGTAGAGTACCTTCTGTTTCTATTTTGTGGAATAGTTTGAGGAGAGTTGGAATTAGGTCTTCTTTGAAGGTCTGATAGAACTCTGCACTAAACCCATCTGGTCCTGGGCTTTTTTTTGTTTGGGAGACTATTGATGACTGCTTCTATTTCTTTAGGGGAAATGAGACTGTTTAGATCCTTAATATGATCATGATTTAACTTTGGTACCTGGTATCTGTCTAGGAAGTTGTCCATTTCATCCAGGTTTTCCACTTTTGTGGAGTATTGCCTTTTGTAGTAGGATGTGATGATGTTTTGAATTTCCTCAAGTTCTGTTCTTATGTTTCCTTTTTCATTTCTGATTCTGTTAATTATGATGCTGTCCCTGAGCCCTCTAGTTAGTCTGGCTAAGGGTTTATTTATCTTGTTGGTTTTCTCAAAGAACCAGCTCCTGGTTTGGTTGATATTTTGAATAGTTCTTTTTGTTTCCTCTTGGTTGATTTCAGCCCTGAGTTTGATTATTTCCTACTGTCTACTCCTCTTTGGTGAATTTGCTTCCTTTAGTCCTAGAGCTTCTAGGTGTGCTATCAGGCTGCTAGTGTATGCTCTCTCTTGTTTCTTTTTGGAGGTACTCAGGGCTATACGTTTTCCTCTTAGGACTGCCTTCATTGTGTCCCATAAGTTTGGGTATGTTATGGCTTCATTTTCATTAAACTCTAAAAAGTTTTTAATTTCTTTCTTTACTTCTTCCTTCACTAAATTATCATTGAATAGAGTATTGTTCAATTTCCTTGTAAATGCTGGCTTTCTATTATTTATGCTGCTATTGAAATTCAGCTTTAGTCCATGGTGATCTGATAGGATACATGGGATAATTTCAATATTTTTGTATCTGTTTAATCCTATTTTGTGACGGATGATATGGTCAATTTTGGAGGAGGTACTATGTGGTGTTGAGAAGGTATATCCTTTTGTTTTAGGATAAAATGTTCTGTAGATATGTATAAATCCATTTGTTTCATAAGTTCTCTTAGTGTCCATGTGTCTCATTTAATTTCTGTTTCCTGGATCTGTTTAATGGTTGGAGTGGGGTGTTCAAGTCTCCCACTATTATTATGTGAGGTACAATGTGTGCTTTGAGCTTTACTAAAGTTTCTTTAATGGATGTGGCTGCTCTTTCATTTGGAGCATAGATATTCAGATTTGAGAGTTCACTTTTTTTTTCTTTTTTTTTTCTTTCCTCTCTTTATTAGATATTTTCTTCATTTACATTTCACATGTTATCCAGAAATTTTCCCTTACCCTCCCGCGTCCCCGCCCTGCTCCCCTACCCACCCCCTCCCACGTAATGGCCCTGGCATTCCCCTGT
>LR749485.1:5514741-5555376 GCA_902729485.2 Mus minutoides | reverse complement strand
AAAGTACCCAAGGAGCTGAAGGGGTCTTCAACCCTATAGGTGAAAGAACAACATGAACTAACTAGTACCCCCAGAGCTCATGTCTCTAGTTGCATATATAGAAGAAGATGGCCTAGTTGGCCATCACTGGGAAGAGAGGCCCCTTGGTCATGCAAACTTTATATGCCCCAGTACAGGGGAATGCCAGGGCCAATAGGGGAGAGTGGGTGAGAAGGGGAGCAGGGCAGGGATGGGGAGGATATAGGGAACCTTCTGGATAACACTTGAAATGTAAATGAAGAAAATATCTAATAAAAATTGGAAAAAAGAATCTCTGTTGTCTGGCTCGCTGGAGCTGCATAGGAATAATCATCAGTGATTGGAAAGAGAAGAGTATCATTGAAAGGACCCCAGTAGGGAGACCTCTACTCAAGTCATAGGATATTGGCGAATCTCCCAAGAACTCACAGAAGACCAGGCTTGATTCAAATCACATGAGGCTTTATTCAGGGGGAAAGCCAGAGCTCTGGGGACGACTCATATCCCGGAAGTGGATAGAGGAGTCGACCCTGAGGGAAAAGAGGACCCAGTTTTTATGGTTCCTTGAGGGGGAGAGAAGGAGGAGGAGGGAGTAGGGGATTTTTCTGATCTGACAATATCTATTCTTTTTATAGAAGAAATGGGTACACGGAAGATTTTCATGCTCAGGTGCACAGGTGCAAAGTGAAATCTACCACAAACACTTGGCAGTGAGCTATGTCTCAATCCATCAACCAAACCTCAAACACTTGGCAATGAGCTATATCAGTTGGCAAATACATGCATTCAAAGAACAGTAGGGGCAAGCACACAGATTCAAGAAATGTTCAGGCTATTATGTTCAGCTATGTAAAGGCTTTCTGCTAATAATGAAATCTCTTTCCCAGTTTCGGAGTCTTTGAGACCTGTTACATTTTCTCAGGATCTTTCATCATGAGAGTGTAACTTATGCCTTAGTGGAACAATAAATTCTAGTCAGATGGGGCTGAGAAATTTATAGAGATTAATAAGAGTGATATTAATGAAATGAAGTCTTCCAGAAGTATTTTCTTGGAGTCACAATGCAGACTCACTACACTAGAAGGGACTAAGGCTGCATCAAATCCTGGTCTCAAGTCTCAGTAATGTATAAGAGTCTTTCTAGGTAGTCCTGGTTTTGAAAGGTTGATGTGGCCATAGAGAGAAGCTGTGACTTAAAACTCTGAGAAGATAATAGAGACCTGTGAAGTTCCAGCCTCAATTGCACTGAAAACTTTAGGGATGAAAGGGTTACAGAAGAGGCTAAGGCTTGACACCATGAAGCATGGTTAGAGCCCTTAAGAGACCATGAGATCACTGGTGAAAATGCAGCCTTTGGAAAATATACCAAGACTCTGAGACCATCAGCCCAAGAAGACTGTGGAATGTAACTGGCCTGAGTCTAGAAGACAAGCTATGTGTCCTGTGGATGAAAGAAGTGTAAAGGAGAACCTGCCCTTTAAAGCCCTGAGAATTATATGTCTAACACTGAACTTTTTACACTATTAAAGGTTGGCTTATCTTGTTACAATTCTAACTATGCAGTGGGCGTGGTGGCTCACGCCTTTAATCCCAGCACTTGGGAGGGATTAAATATACAGAGAAACCCTGTCTCGGAAAACAACAACAACAACAATTGTAACTATGCCCTGGTTCTTTCCTCCTAAGTAAGAAGTATGTATCTTATTTGTGACTTTTTCTAAGAGCTCAGAGTTAAAAGGTTGTGGGCATATATATGATCATGATCTTTGAATAATTAAAAAAGACTGAACTTGAGTGACTATGGGGCTTTTACAAATTACAACTTTTATTATATTGTGATATTAAAATGAAAGAGTGCTTAATAGTGATGCGTTTGTATGTCAAGGGGTCAGTTGTGCTGGTTAGATTTATTTCTGCTTCACACTGTAGGCAAGCCTGGGAAGCTAACTTATGATGAATGCAGGAGGGCCCAGGCCTCTTTGTATCTTGCTACCCTTAGGAAGGTGGTCTTGGATTATATATGAAACAAAACTGAGAAAGTTATGAGAGACAAAAATAGTTAAATACCATTCCTCCAATCTTTCCTTCAGTTTGTGCTTCAGCCTTCACTTTCTTGGATGATGGACTACAACCCATTAATCAAATAAACCTTTCCTCCCCATGTTGATTTTAGTCAGTATTTTATCAGAACAATAAAAAGCAAACAAGGACAAACTTTGACCTGCACTTTTTTTTTTCTTCTATGCTTATTACTTGTCAGTTTAGTTTTTCTATTTAAATTGCATTCAAGAGTTCCTGCATTTCTGTTCTTATGGTTTTTCTTCCTCCCTCCCTCCCTCCCTCCCTCCCTCCCTCCCTCCCTTCCTTCCTTCCTTCATTCCTTCCTTCCTCTTTTGATATTTTTCTTAATTAAATGATAGTTACTCTACTATATCTTCATGAACTGATATTCTTTCTTCTACTTCATCCATTCTATTGGTGAGGCTTTCCTCTGATTTTTTTGTTTGATTTTCTAATTTTTTTCCATTTGAGTTCAATTTAATTTTGATTTGTCTTCAGATATTCTCTCTACTAAATTATATTTTCATACATAAATACTTTTCATTATTTCATTCATCTGTTTCTTTGTGTTTCTGCTGTCTTCATTCTGGTATTTATTCATACCCTCTTTAAATTCTTTGATCATTTATTGTTATTTTGAAATAATTGCTTTATACACTCAAAGTAACTGTTCTTAGGGAACATTAAAAGGAAGTACTAATTTCTGGCACAACTTTATTGCCTTGGTTATCCAGGTTTGTGTTTTTACTATGTGATCTAGGCATCAGGAATGAGGTTGTTGGCAATGTTTCCTGATATGGAAATCTTGTCTCTCATTGTTAACTAGTGTTTGCATCTTATTTTCTGTTGCCTTAACTTTTCAGCAGCATAAGGCTTAGTGTTCAGCCTTAGGGAAATTTCATGCTGATATGAGAATGAGGTATCAGTAATCCCATCTCAGTTACAACTTAGTGAAGTTTCTAAGGCCAAGAGCAGACCCTCAGAAGAAGTAAGTAGATTTTACAGTCAAAATTCAGGAATCTTGGAGAAGTGTTCAGGACTTCTCCTCAACTAGTGGTTGCTTATGGAGGTTTTGGTGCACATCTAGAATCTCTACTTGAATAAAGGAGATGAGGGGGAACTAAAAGGCATAAAGATGGGTGAGGCTGGTGGCACAAGCCTAGGGTCACAACCTGGGAGACACAGCCTTGTATTTCAGAGATGAGTGTACCTGGCAGCATGGTTCAAATGTTATTGACTAGATGTGAGGCCAATGCTGTTTCTGGGATGGATGAAATTGGGGTTATGAGTTTGGGCTCCCTATATGAAAATCTAAATCTGGAAAAGAGCCATAAGGCAAGTTAAGAATGGTTCTCAACCAGGTCAAGGGGTTGTATGTGTGTAGAGAGCCGCGCCCGAGCCAGTTCTGCCACCATTCCAAGTTGGCGCCGAAATCCTGTCACCACCCCCAACCTGGGACAAACAAACAAGTTCAGTGTGCATGTGCTTGTGACGAAGCCACATAAGTCACCACCCATCCCGGGGCGTAACTTGAGGTAATGAGCAGTCAGCCAATCCTGACGACACACGTCACACTGAGGTGTTTTTAAGCAGGACCCATTCTAGGGATCTCTCTCTTTCTCCACATGGTGTAATAAAGGTATGCTTGTAGAAGGACTCTGGTCCATGTCCATTTCTTGCAGGCAAGGCGGTAACGTGGCCATTTACATATGTGAGCCTAAGACTGCTTCCTGGATGGAGATGGTCCTTGGGTTAGGAGTTCAGTAATGCTGAAGGTACCAGCCTAGATATCAGAACAAGGACAAGTCAAGGAATGTATGGAGCTGGTGAGAGTTAGAGTTGGTGGTGTGAGTCTGGAATATTTAGCTGCAGATGAAGGGGTCCAGAAAGGCTGTAGAAAAGCAGGCATAGGATACAATATTCTCAGGATGGTGGTATGGATAGGTAGATTTGGAGGACAGTATATTTAGGACTCCTATGTACAAAGAGATGGTCCTTGGTTCTCACGGATTAATGTTGATGGTAGGACTATAGGAACCTATATAAAAAAAGGGTATCAAGGACATTTCATAGAATTAGCTGGAGTTGGCAACAAATATCTGGATTTCTTACCTTAAAAGTAGAGAGAAAAGAAAGCAGTCACATGTGTAGATTTTTTTTTCTCAAGCTTAGGTCAAACTAGGGAGGTTTTCTGTTGATACACAGGCCCATAATTTAGGTTCCAAAGTCTGCATCTAACCTTCCTTGTCTCAAGCAGTAAGTATAACTTGCCAATCTATCTTGCCTAAAAACAACATTTTGCAAACTGCCTAAATAAGAGAAAAAGACCTGGGATCAGACTGCAATGCCTGTCTCCTTTGCTCCATTGGGAGTTCCTTCAGACAGCTCTTACCTTGAAGTTGTCTGCAGCACTTTTCTATCCTTTCATTATGTTCATATTTATTACACCAGCATAAGCAGTGTCTGAGAGTCTATTTGCTCAGCACAGCAATAAGAATTTTTACATTCAGGACAGAATTTTTATGCAGTTTTTTAGACAAAATACTCTGTTAACAAAAATGTGTCCCTATGTGTGTTTATATTATTGCATATATTATTATTCTTTGTTCATGTATATTATTTGTAATAATTGTTCATAATGTATAATATTTCATTCTTTTTTGATGCAAAACTGCAAAAGGTTTATTCAGAAGTCCATAATATTTCATTCTTATAATTGAGCCAAGCATTGCGATTGCTTCATTTTATTCTCAGAACAGTTTTGTCAAGTAGGCACTGATTCATCCTTCATTTTACAAATCATGAAGCTAAGGGCTGGAGGAATTATGCCATTTATTAAAAGTTGGAAAGCTAATTGATAGTGAAGCCAAGATTGTCACACAGAATCTCCACTTGAAACAATTACATCCTTCAACCTATCAAATCATTGTATTATGCAAGGATGAATTTTTGATAGTACCAGGAACCCAGAATGTGTAGTTTATACATAATATGAAGAAACTTTGAAACTATTGAAATTACTTGAAAAACTGTTACTTTAAATATATTAATTTCTATTGAAATAAGAAAATTCTATAGAAATTTCCATAGAAAGGCAGAGAAACCACCTTTACACAAAAGTGTTTTTGTTTGTTTGTATAACCCAAACAAGAACATAAGCAAATTGGTATGTCTTGAGTCCTATGAACACCCATTTTTTGAGATAATAATTTATTAATATCATTGCCTGCTTTCCAATCAACAAATACTTCCATGTACCCCACTAATTATCTTAAAATTCAGAGCCTTTTTTAAATTGCTGTTTTGCTTTTGTTGCTGTGTATATTCCTAAATGCATAAATAAAACCTATTAAATGCATAAATAATGCCAACCTATTAAGTTTACTTGTATGTATATGTTTTCAAGGCTGAAAATTTGGTACTTCATAAAAGTTGGAATTCTCTTCCTTGGGGAGTAATATTTCTTCTGTTTTCAATATTCTTAACCGCCTATAGTTATTTGTCTAGGGTTAAGCTTTCCTGAACTTACTCCCTTCCACATTAGCCTGGTGTAGTATCAACTTTGTATAGATTGTGTTTAGACAGTCATGTTGTTGGTACTCAATGGGTGTAGCTTCTCTGCCATTTCTAGAAGATACAATCTCACAGCAAACTTCTTGTTCCTCTGGCTCTCACAATCTTGTCATTCTCTCTTCCTCAGTGATCTCTGAGCCTTAGATGCAAGAGATCTGCTATAGATATTTCAGTTGAAACTAGGCTCCAAGACTCTTATTCACAAAGAAATGTAGTTCTTATGCTTCATTAAAGAAGCTTTTATTTCCACAGAGACCATTCTAAAAGGCCCACAAATGCTCAAAATACAGGGAACAACTGATTGGGGGATGTCTAGTTGAGACATCTACAATAGAAACCAGGTATCTACTGTGCTACATCCCCTCCAGTAGTGACCCATGTAACAGAACAAAAAGCCTGGACATGGTCCTGAGGCAAAAAGTTCACAGAAACTTAGTCTCCTGGAAATTTGGCATTTCCATAACTAGAATGCCCCAGATTTGACCCTGTGATAATGTGGAGGGTCTTGCAAGATTTCTTACAGTATCTTACTGGATAAGAATTAGAAATCTCAGGGCACATATGCAGGAATTTACCATTATTTAGGAAGATTGTGGTCTAAGGAAGAACCAGAGTAGATAGTTAGAACTATAGATAGCTGAGTTACACCCATATACAGGAATTTACAATGGCCTATGGGGAAGGTGGACTATACAATAGACTAGAATAGGAACTATGGCAAGGGCATGAAGCCCTTGCCCCTGACTTCTAAGATTAATCGGGCCTTAGGTGGGGCTGCTTTTGATCCCAGTTGTTAACATTGAATTTTATCCCAGTTGGTTCCTGCGAGTACTTTGTAGGCATTCCTCTGTTTTGTGTAAAAGTCACTTATAAGACTGGTGCTTGCTTTGAGACAAATTACATTCAGATCCACACTCCCTTGTTTTGTGTCTGTTTGTCACCCCCTTCTTGCCGACTCCTTGCCCACCTGAAACCGGAACCCAAGTTTTGCCCGTGGATCGAGGACTCAAGTGAGGTCCATCTTCAGCACTACTGGCTCAGGGAACACTGAGGAGGAGGGAACAGAAAGACTGTAAGATCAGAGGACCAGGAAACCTATTATGAGATGGTGTCTCCTAGAAGTTACTAGGAAATTTCGCTCATGAGAGTATGGCTAACAAAACAAGACTAGAGTGATGAAGACACCAATAGACATGCTAGTGTGTGTATGTGTGAAGTCTCATTGTGGTTTACCCCTAAATATAGAATTATAGGCAAATAAGGACTGCTGAGCTAGGGAAAATTGACTCTTTAATTGGGTATGCAATTTCAAGTTGTCAGTCCTGAAATCATTAACATAAAATCAACACTAAAGAGTATCAACAGGTTGTATACATATACTTATACCCTTATAAACACACACATAAAGATAGATAAAAACAGGCAATCAATTTGTGAGGGAATGGAAGGAATTGAAGGGAATAGGGAAAGGGGTAACCATATTTTAACTAAAAAATGAACACTTCAAAAATTATCTCAAAGACAACTTCAAAAAGAACTTTTCTATATACTTCCTTGTTGTTGTACCCATTGAGCTACATGTTTACTTCTTTTCAAGATGGTAAACACATTTCTGTAGTTGTATCCCATATTTTGTACCTTAATTTTTATGTTACTACTTGACACATTTATATAATAGAATTTTCAATTCAAGAGCTACAGTCTTATTGATAGGTTTATTTCCAACACTGATACTATAATTTGATAACAAGTATGAGCTCTGTTAATGATTGAGAAGACATCGATACAACAAAGCTTCAATAACTAATGATATTGTACCATCAGTGAAACCACTTTATTATTATAGAGACTACTCATTTTGGCATTCAGTGATTAAAACTGAATCAAGATAGCCAGGTAATGAGTAACACAGGTTAGACTTACTCCCAGAAATTCTTACTCTAAACATAGTGATCTTTTTTTTTTTTTTTTTGAGAAATTCTTCATTTACATTTCAAGTGTTATCCCAAAAGTCCCCTACACCCACCCCATGTCCTGCTCCCCTCCCCTCCCCCTCCCACTATTTGGCCCTGGCATTCCCCTGTACTGGGGCATATAAACATTGCTAGAACAAGGGACTTTCTTCCGGAATAATGGCCAACTAAGCCTGTTGGGGTCCACTGCCCGCAGTGGACTGGGTTCCTGGAGGATTGGCCCGAAGCTGAAATGAAACTAAGGGAATGGGGAGAAGAAAGAAGAACTCCGAGGCTACATGGTTGCTTCTGCTTAGAACGACTGTTTAATGGTGGACAAGCATTTGGGGATAAAGGAAGGGGAACCCCGCCCCCAGTCTTCTGCGCAGGTGTTCTGGAGTTTGGCGGGAACCCTGAAGTCTCGTGACATCTCTCAGGTTGCGCAGGTGGGCTGGTCGTAGGTGGGCCTCTGGTAAGCTGGGCAGAGCCGGGTGACCTAGGAGACTTGCAGAACCTGGCTGCAGGGGTACCGGGCTCTTAGCCTAGTTAACAAAACAATGGATGCCATTGGGTGGGGCACGGCTCTGGCCATTTGCACCAACTATGTTGGTGGAGAAAGGACACCACAAAGCCATCTTCTAATACATATGCAGCTAGAGACATGAGCTCTGGGGGTTCTGATTAGTTCATATTGTTGTTCCATCTATAGGGTTGCAGACCCCTACAGCTCTTGGGTACTCTCTAGCTCCTCCATTGTGGACCCTGTGTTCTGCCCTATAGATGGTTATGAGCATCCACTTCTGTATTTGTCAGGGACTGTCAAAGCCTGCCAGGAGACAGCTATATCAGGGTCCTTTCAGCAATATCCTGCTGGTGTGTGCAGTAGTGTCTGCATTTGGTGGCTGATTATGTGATGGACCACCAGGGTGGGGCACTCTCTGGATGGTTCATCCTTTCATTTAGCTCCAAACTTTGTCTCTGAACCTCCTTCCATGCATATTTTAATCCCTATTATAGGGAGGAATGAAGTATCCATGCATTGGTCTTTCTGGATTTTCTTGTGTTTTGGAAATTGTATCTTGGGTATTCTAGGTTTTGGGGCTAATATCCGCTTATCAGTGAGTGCATATTAAGTGACTTCTTTTGTGAATGGGTTACCTCCGAAGATCCAGCAATACCTCTATTGGGCATATACCCAGAAGATATTCCAACCGGTAACAAGGACACATGTTCCACTATGTTCATAGCAGCCTTATTTATAATAGCCAGAAGCTGGAAAGAACCCAGATATCCCTCAACAGAGGAATGCATACAGAAAATGTGGTACATTTACACAATGGAGTACTACTCAGCTATTAAAAATAATTAATTTATGAAATTCTTGAGTAAATGGATGTATCTGGAGGATATCATCCTGAGTGAGGTAACCCAATCACATAGTGATCTTTTAAATGAAACATAGTTTCAGAACTTTGTATTGTCTTCTTGCTTTTATTATTAATAGTGATAGCATTTATTGAGCATTTTTCTGCGTCTTAAAGCTAAATCCAAAAAAAACCTGATTATGCCACTTAAGTCTATTAGTTGTTGTGAATGGTTCACTACTTTAAGATACCCATTTACAGATGAGAAAATTGAAACATGGAAAGGTAGAGCAATCTGCCCAAATTTGTAGAATGTGAATATGATAATAGCATTATAGCAAGAAATGTGAGCTTTAATCTATAGTTGCGTCTTTACAGAAAAGTTGACTTCCTTGGGGTTTTCTTCCAAACAAATGAGATTTTGAATCCAGATTGGGGTGCCATTAAATATCTGAGGGCTTTTCAATTTCAGCATACAATATAAATTCTTCCATTTTTCAAACATACAGAAGTCTGATTCTTCTGCTTTGACTGGTATCTGGAACATGCAACTCATTATGGAGTATATATATATATATATGGAAGTTGATTTTATGCTTGTATGTGTATGTACATGTGTACTTTATAACAAAGAAGAATGAATGTACTCATAAATTTAGTTTTATATGTTGTAATAATTTGAAGTTAACCATGTTTAGTTTGACAGGATGAATTAAATCTCTCTCTCATATATAAAGTGATGAATGTATTACAGCTGTCTCTGGCATCTAAGAATAATACATAAACACAGGAAATAAGAAAAAGTCAGACCTGGGTTTTGGACTCTTGTGTTTGAAAATCACTTGCTAAGTGGACAAAGGGACTTTTTAATGAAAGTGTGTGGTGTAGCATATAGAACCAACCCACAGGGTCAGCTAAGCTAAGTGATTCAAGGGCCATCTTAAAAATTATATAATACTTCTAGTCACTAACTGGCAGGTTTCCCTACCTTTTTGAGAAATAGGGGAATGGTTTGAAACATGTGAGGCATTGGATATAACAACCTTGGGTTTCCTAGCAAGGCAAGGGGATGAATGTGTGCTTCTTCTGATAGCACTGACTGTGTTCCCAAAGAGTACATTTTATTGATGAGAAAGTGGGCTTGATACAGTTTAGAGTAGAAAAAAGATATTTGATACTAAACACAGCATTCCTACCACTTAATCTTATCTATTTGCATTTACTAATGATATATGTCTTTGAGGAAAAAAAAGAGAAAGGAGAGTTTTTTTTTCTTTTTCAATTTTATTGGATATTTTATTTATTTAAATTTCAAATGTTATCCCCTTTAATATCTGGCAAGGTCCCTTGCACTGCTAGGACTGGACAGTGCATAAAGAAAAAAAAATAACAAATAGACCACAGATAGTTACATAGATAGAATTATAAGGAGAGAGAAGCTTCAGTCATATGTTCTCATTACCTGCATGATTTTGAAAGACCCTGAAACATTTTTCAGTCTTGGATTTTGGTTATGTGAAATGATAAGAAATACCTATTGTGCCAAAAGCTATCTACAGATTCAATGCAATCCCCATCAAAATTCCAACTCAGTTCTTCAAGGATCTAGAAAAGATAATTAGCAAGTTCATCTGGAATAACAAAAAACCTAGACTAGCAAAAACTCTTCTCAACAATAAAAGAACCTCTGGTGGAATCACCATGCCTGACCTCAAGCTGTACTACAGAGCAATCGTAACAAAAACTGCATGGTACTGGTACAGCAACAGACAGGTAGATCAATGGAATAGGATCGAAGACCCAGAAATGAATCTACACACCTATGGTCACCTGATCTTTGACAAGGGAGCTAAAACTATNTCCTAAATCTGATAGGGGACTGATATCCAATATATATAAAGAACTCAAGAAGGTAGACACCAGAAAATCAAATATCCCCATTAAAAAGTGGGGCACAGAGTTAAACAAAGAATTCTCAACTGAGGAATACCGAATGGCTGAGAAGCACCTGAAAAAATGTTCAACATCCTTAATCATCAGGGAAATGCAAATCAAAACACTGAGATTCCACCTCACACCAGTAAGAATGGCTAAGATCAAAAAATTAGGTGACAGCAGATGCTGGCGTGGATGTGGAGAAAGGGGAACACTCCTCCACTGTTGGTGGGACTGCAAGCTTGTTCAGCCACTCTGGAAATCAGTCTGGAGGTTCCTCAGAAAATTGGACATAGTACTACCGGAAGATCCTGCAATACCTCTACTGGGCATATATCCAGAAGAGGTTCCATCTGGTAAAAAGGACACATGTTCCACTATGTTCATAGCAGCCTTATTCATAATAGCCAGAAGCTGGAAAGAACCCAGATGTCCCTCAACAGAGGAATGGATACAAAAAATTTGGTACATTTACACAATGGAGTACTACTCAGCTATTAGAAAAAATGAATATATGAAATTCCTAGGCAAATGGATGGATCTAGAGGGTGTCATCCTGAGTGAGGTAACCCAATCACAAAAGAACTCACATAACATGTACTCACTGATATGTGGATACTAGCCCAGAAGCCTAGACTACCCAAGATACAATTTACTAAACACATGAAACTCAAGAAGAATGAAGTTCAAAATGTGGTCTCTTCGCCCCTTCCTAGAATTAAGAACAAATCACACATTGAAGGAGTTACAGAGATCATGTGTGAAGCTGAATCAAAAGGATGGACCAACCAGTGACTGCGGCTCCCAGGGATCCTTCCCATAATCAGCCACCAAAAATAAACACTATTGCATATGCCAGCAAGATAATTCTGAAAGGGCCCTGATATAGCTGTCTTGTGGGAGGCTATACCAGTGCCCAGGACTCCCAAGGAAGGAGCTAGAGAAAGTACCCAAGGAGCTGAAGGGGTTTTCAACCCTATAGGTAGAAGAATAACATGACCTAACTAGTTCCCACTGTGCTCATGTCTCTAGCTGTATATATGGAAGAAGATGGCCTAGTTGGCCATCATTGGGAGGAGAGGCCCCTTGGTCATGCAGACTTTATATGTTTCAGTACAGGGGAATGCCAGGGCCATTATGTGGGAGGGGGTGGGTAGGGGAGCAGGGTGGGGATGGGGGAGGATATGGGGAAATTTCTGCATAACACTTGAAATGTAAATGAAGAAAATATCTAATAAAGAGAAAAAAAACATACAAAAAATAAAAAGAAAAAAAAGAAAAAAAATGACCTAATGTCAAAGAGTCATTGATGGTTTGAAGTACGAGAACCTTAGGAATGTTGGTAAGGGATGAGGGAGGGTACACAGGAACTTTCTGCATGCGACTTTTACCTAACATAGGTCAATCTCCACAGATTTTTAATTTTCCTTTTAAGTGACTTTCATTTTGTGATCCAAATCTTCCAATGAATATCTTCTATGAATATAATGCCATGGAAACTGCCACCGGCCTTGATAAGAATGAAGACATTTGAATAAATAATCAATGGGCAACAAGAAAAAAATAAATGAATGATAGCCACAGCTATAGGAACTGAGCTAACTGTCAGTAGTATTTTGAGTCTTTGTCCTCAAAGCAACCTTTGAGTATGCTGTACTTTGACTACTGTTTAATCCTCCTCATTAGTGTTCATTTTATTCAGTGTACTCTCCCACACTCTTTTGGTGAATGTAATCAGAATATTCACCAACTTCAAATAGTGCTTAGAATTCCAAGATTTCTACTTTCTTTTGCTACTGATTTTTCTCTCTCTAGTCCTCGTTGGCAAGATCTCATGATCCTTTGGCTTTGTATCCTTATATAGGGCCTGCCCCTGCATAATCTCTCGTATACCCCAAACAATCTTCATTTCTATCTCTGCCTCTATACTTCCAACTTTTTTTCTAATGTAGCAAACATTCCTTCTTTTTAAACATTTTTTTAGATATTTTCTTCATTTACATTTCAAATGCTATCCCGAAAGTCCCCTATACCCTCCCCCCGCCCTGCTCTCCTACCCACTCACTCCCACTTCTTGGCCCTGGTGTTCCCCTGTACTGTCATTCTCATCCCTCAGGTCCTACATAAAGTTATGCTGCAGCAAACAACACAGTTTTGTTCTGAACCATTGAGGCTTAAAGTGATTCTGTTTGTTCTTCCTTCTCAGTCTGAACCTTGAAGGCAGAATCAGTTCTTCTTCCCTTCCTGTTTGAATTTTTTTCATGTCTGCTTGTTTTTCCTTTTGCCTCAAAAATTTTAGACTAGTGAAGCCCAAGTATTATCTTTTGGTTTCTAACAAGTTGACATTTCTGAAATGGTACAATATTCTGAAGTTTATGACAGGAGTTTTACAACTTTACTTTCCTAATAGAATCTTTTGCCAGAAGTAAAATTCAACAGTCATTCACAGTATTAAAAACGAAGCTCAAAGTGAGCTCTTCTGGTGAAGTGGGAGGACTATTCCTTCTAGATAATTTCCAGGATGCCTTTATAGGAAACTTCAGGATTCCATGTGACATAGTTTTATAATAATTGCCTCAAAACACTAATAATCAACACTATGTTAAGATTAAAATATATTAGGTGTCTGTTGGCTAACAAAAGTTACAATTAAGCAATACATTCAATTTAAGGTGCACTGTGGAGCTATGATTAGGCTCATGTTAGGAAATAGGGGTTATAATAATTACTCACAGAATAAAAGAGGGAAGGCTTCCAAGACCACATGTGCCCAGTAAAGGCTCTCTGCTACTGAGGAAAAGCCAAGATTCCAGGACTAGTTTTCAGCAACTATTACATCTTGACTACCATTTCCCTTCCTCCTCCCACCTTCCAGTCTCTCTCCCTACCTCCTGCCTCTTCCAGATGCATCCATCCTCCTCTTTCTCCCTTCAGAAGATTATAGGCCTCCTAGAGACATCAACCAAACACTGCATAGCAAACTACAGTAAGACCAATAGTAATTATCTTGTGATCCCTCTTTCATTTGCTTTGCTTGGATTAACTCATTTACTTTGTGCAGTAATTCTATACTATGGGTAGTATTAACTGATTGATTGATTAGCTTACTTCTTAAGACAGACTCACACTATGTAGCCTAGATTTGTCAAATGTTTGGGATTCTTCTGTTTCTTCATTTTCAGTGAGGTGCTATGTTTATTCCATTTTTACATGTGATTTAAGCATAGAGAGTTTAAAGAACTTCCCCAAGGTCAGGCAGCCAAATAGGTATTCTGAATGAAGAGCTGGAGCAATGATCTACTCATTACATATTCAAGCCAGCTTCTTGCAAATGAAGACACTAACACCTTAACATAAAATAAAATTGTCAATAATAGCAAGATGATTTTCTACTTACCAAGAAACAGAGCTTTGGCTCTTTATTGTATTACAGGGTTTGAACCCTCAGGGTAGCCACATATGTGATATTACAAATGTCCTGGAAGCCAGGGTTTTGGACTGAATTTTTTTGTTTGGGTACCTCTAGAACCCAAGGAAGGAAAGTATACCTGTTTTCTGAGTCTACGTATTTCTAAATGTAACATAATTTTATACCTTTTCCACTCTAAGTCAGAATATTAATTTTTCATGATTTGAAAAGCTGACCTATATCTTTTATATTCTATTCTAAAACAGATGTTTTATTACAGTATAATTCTTTCAGATAATCTAGTAAAGATGTGGGCCCATATCTCTGCAGCGGTTTGGGAAAGGGAGCCAGGCAGCAGGAAAGGAAATCTGTCTCTGTATGTGCATATCCATATAACTTATCCTTAGGATAAAATCATTGTCCCACGCCTTAGCTAGGATTAAACATGTATGCTCCCAAGTTTGTGACCACACAAATCACTGGATGCATAAGGCAAGGCTGTGAGTTAAATTTTCTATCTGTCTTGAAGATGATGACGGGTAAAGACTTTAAAAAATGGTCAAGGGGGTCATGTATCTCTCTGACTGAGAATTTCCCACACTAAGTGAGTTTGATAGCTGTTCTCAGCAACCTTACAGCCTTACAAGTCCTGAAGCATATGGTAGTCACTTACAGTCTGTTCTTTAAGAAGGTCATTTGTGTAAATAGGCCCAGTCAGAGTAGGAGTTAGAGCAAAGATCAAAGCTATTAGAATTATCAACCATCTGTTCACCCTCACTTTCCTGTGAAACCAGTAGCTGTGTCTACAGAAAAGAATAAACTGTTTCTCTGAAAGGGAGGCACATAAGGATTTCTATGAAAAGTTTCTGAAGATACTCCTGACTTCAAGGGAGACTGAGATGTCTCTCCAAAATTATAACTAATAACATGAAAGTTTACCTAACCATGACTGAAATCATACATTTCTTTGCATTCATCACATTCTGGCTAAAAACAATTCTTTTTTGCCCTTCTTCCATTTACAGTACAGGATTGATTGCTACCTATTTTTATGAAGTGCTTCCAACCTCTCACACTAGATACCAGGTTCCTATGTACCCCAAACTAGTCACATCTGTATCTTTCCCATTACATTTGCTTGTTTTATTTAATTAAGACAACTCCTGGCACAGCTATGAAGTGTTAGTGAGATTATTTGTGTAAAACTTTCCCTAAATCCAAGTTGAGTAAGAATTATGGAGTAGGTGGGTTGGGGGACAGGGGGAGGGGGAGGGTATAGTGGATTTTAGGAGAGGAATCTAGGAAAGGGGATAGCATTTGAAATGTAAATGAAGAAAACATCTAATTTAAAAAAAACAGGAAAAAAAAGAATTATGAAGCACCCTGTATATCTGTGCATAAAGTACACATTACTACATTACCACAGAGTATGAATTCCTCAGAGTAGGGACTGTATATCTTTAAGTCCTCAAAAAGCCCCAGAATGTAACTGATCCAAGGCCTCCTTCAAGCAAATTTTTGAATTAAGATTGTATTCAGAAATTTTGGGCCAGCCAGTATGTTATTAGGGAAATCAGGTTCACCCTTGGAGTTCTTAGTCTCATTAATAAAAATAATATGAGTAGATTCAAAGGGAAATTCAAGAACAATTTTATTAGAGTTTGAAAGAATAAACCAAGGGCAGCTAGCGATAAATCTTGGCCAATGCCCAGAGAAAATGAATGGAGAAGAGCCACAGCATTTGAGCTAAGCGATCAGGGAGATAAGCCATATGTCAGAGAAACAGCTGCATGATTAGGAGCGGACCTTTAGAGAAAGAATGAAGTCCAAATTATTAGACAAAGTGCATTGGAGAGAGGGGGAGCAGAGAAGGAGAGAGAGAGAGAAAGAGAAAAGGAGAGAGAGAGAGAGAGAGAGAGAGAGAGAGAGAGAGAGAGAGAGGAGTTGAGGAGCTAGGTGTTTTCTGAGGACATGTGAAGACAAGACATAAGCCCACGGAGGTTCTGCCATGACTGCAAAGAAAATGTTGTTTTGGAGAAAGAAATGTTCATTATCTCATTAAAGGGAACATGATTCTTCTCAGCTCTATCATGATTCAATATAAATACCCAGTTTTGAGAGGTAGTCCCCAGGCTCGGAAACTGACAATTTCTACTGGATTAACCGTTAAGAGAGAAGATGATGACATTTGTCTACTCAGAGGTAGATTCCAAGCTCTATTATATAAAAAAAAATAACTCTTTACAATAAATAGATTAGAACTGGAGTTGATTAGGTAGAGGTGTAGTACGCTCCTATAATTCCAGCACTAGGGAAACTAAGGTAAAATGATTGTGAATTAAAATTTAATTCACTGGGACTCAGAGCAAAACTGTCAAAAAAATCATTCTTACTGTTTGCAAATAATCCAGTGAAGAAAAATCTCCAGCAAAGAGTGCTTTTATAATCCACCTATTTCCAGAACACTGAGGAAGAAAACATTCCAGTCCAAATCCATTGATGTAAAAGCAGTTCTTCTCTGCAGTAATGATCATAATGGGCCCAGTCACTTCAATTCAACAACAGAAGTATCTTTCCCAGTTTTGCTTAACATCATGATGCTAAATAGTAGAAAAGAAAAAGAGGACAGAAGGACAAACTGGCTGAACATATTCTCTGAACTCTTTAAATGCCTTCAATTATTTGTAAAAACAGAGAACTCAGGGCAAATTTAAGGAGTGACATAAAGAAGTGTGGGACCTTAGAATCATACACCAGCCTCTAAATCCTTCTAGTCACAGCCCTCTCACCAAATAGGCAAGAGATTCAAGATATAGCTATAGATAAGAGATACCTTTGCCTGAAATCCTTAGAAGGGTATAGGCTAGATATGTGGTGATGCTGTTACCTGGGAAACCAAGGTTCCTATTTAGTGTTTTTAGTCTCACTAATGTAAGAATTTAGTAACTGACTCAGAAAAAAGATGGAGGAGAGGATAAACCTACTATCTCTAAAGAGTAAAACAATAGGGTAGACAAACACCACACTGACAGAAAGAGAGAATGGTGAAGAGAAAGAAACAAAGCCATGGCCAGATGTGTTCCAGATCTAAAGTAGGGGCAGATAAGGTGAACACTTCAAAGGAGAGAGGAAGGACTCTACAAGGCTGGTTGTTTTGGACTATCAGGCCAGCTCAAAGTTAAATAAAATCTGCTTATTTTATTTAATTAATATTTGCACAGTATTTTCTTTATAACAAGAATTTCTCTATACAAATAATAGCCAAGCTAATCCTGACAACTTTATAAGTATGGCACTGTGGTTCAATTTACAGATGAAGAAAGGATAAGGCAGAGGTAATATACCTTACTTACTTAGGTCACTTAGTTGGTGAATGACAGTGAAACCATAAACATATGCCTTGATAATCCATAGTGTTACTTGCCAGACATTACTTAATTCACTGAAATAGATTGTGTACAAGTTAGCTTCGTGGAAAAGCCTAGATTCTAGTTTAACTTTTATGATTAAAAAGATTTTTATATTTGAGTTAATCATTCTTCATGTATCTTCCTGTGTGTAAAAGGGGTTTTCATTTTCTATTACAAGCTAAATTCCTTACTTCTTCTAAAGACATTTTATCAAGTCACAGCTTTGGTGTTCTTTTATCATCACTTCTCTCCGCTCAACCTAATTTATTTGCTGTATTATGCAATCCTTTTTTTTTCCCCAAGAAGATTCTACTGCAAAAGGAGAGAGAGACAGACAGAGAGCAAGAGAGAGAGAGAGAGTTAGAGAGAGAGAGAATATCCAGGAAAGCTTATGTTTATGTTGTTCATTTAAATTTAATAACACAGTTATTGACTTATTTAAATATTATGGGGTTATTAAAAGCATTAACAATGTCTTTCATTTCATTGTGTTTGTTTAATGTCTATTTGGGAACAGAATGTGATTAAAGAAATATTATCTAGCAGATGCATTTTTTTGTGTGTGTACTACAAATGTAAAGTTAATTTTCAGAGGAAGATCAAGGCATGGGCAACATATGCACCCCAGGGCACATTGTTTAACCTTGGTGAAGCTAAGTATCCAAGGAACCAGGAGGTAGTTTTACCAATTCCTTGAACATAAATATTACTTCTAAATAAAAGGAAAGTGATGTAGACCCAAAGTGGAACTCAATGATAAGGGAAAGCAACATAGACAGAAGAGAGTTGCCATGAGTCACTTTAAGTGGCTAATTGTGGAACATAATTATTGTATGAAAAGCCTTATGAGTATAAGCATTATATCTAGTTTATTTGCCACCGTTTTCTAAAAATTGGGCTTAATGCAAGGCCCAATGATAGCAAGGCCCAATGATAGCAGTTAAAACCTACTGCAGACTGAGTCACTGGAATAAGTCATGTCTACTGACTTCTAAATAAGAGAATGTTCAACAATGGCTGTAAGAAACTTTGCAAATTAGGTCAGTAATGGATGCCTCTTTCCTGGAAAAATACCAGGCTTTAAATAATAAAACACATTAAAACAAATAAATATATAAACACATTCTCTGCATCTTAATCTTCACCACTCTATTGCTACTTTTTACGCTGGGGTTCCTTATGACTCCCTAAGTATCATTAAATGGGAAATGGTGATTAATAGAAAGAGCTAGGATATGTAACATCTAGCCCAGTGCATATGTGCATGTGTGTCTGTGTGTGTGTGTGTGTGTGTGTGTGTGTGTGTGTGTGTGAGAGAGAGAGAGAGAGAGAGAGAGAGAGAGAGAGAGAGAGAGAGAGAGAGAGAGATTGAGAAGCATTGATCCAAAGCTGCCAGAAGGAACTGATTTGGTTTCCTTGAATGTGTTTTTCTGGGCCTTGGAAATTGATGAAATTCTATCATTACCCATTGTTCTAATCAGTAAAGACAGACTTTATTCACAGAGAACATATGAAGAGTGACAAATTCAGACAGTAGTTTAATTAAAAGGTTAGCTAGTCTAACCTTTTTCCAAGCTGTCATTTATTAGATTCCAGTTATGTGGTAAGCATAATGTTGAATGATATTATTTAGCCTTCACAACTACTTTTACAGTTGGGAAAATTGAAACATAGAGAGTAGTAGAGGGTTTGTATAACATTTCAACTGAGTCAATTGCAAGGCAAGAATCTAATAATGCTTTGGACTGTATTAGTGGGGAAACATTTATCTATTCTCATCTTCCTGATAGTCTAGTGGTAGACAAGGTATATTATATCCCCCTCCCTCTTTGCCAGAATTAATCTTCATGCTCAATAACACAATTCCATGAGGCATTTCTTAATTATGAAGGATAAAATCTATGAACCTGGATTAGAAAACAGTCCCTTTTAAAGACATTATTGAGACCAAATCTGAGTGTTTTTGTTTACAGCTATGAGAACTAGAGTACATCAGTCTTATTTCAAGATTGTTCCCTCTAGAAACTAGGATGGTAATACCTACCCTGATAGGGGTCATGGTAAGAGTAGTGTGAAATAGACACACTTTCTTTGGAAAGTCAGTTATGTCAAAGGTGTTTTGTTGGGGCACACAGGTGAAAGGATGTCTTACTAAAGCAAACACGTGAAAGAATGTTTTCCTGAAGCAGACACAGGTAAAGGGATGTTTTGCTAGAGCAGACACATGAAAGGACACATGATGAAGAAATATCAATCTAACCCCACAGATAGGTGGAGCTAGAGCATTGCTTTGCTTTGCTCTGCCTCGCTATTCTTCACTAATAACGTATTGGTTTGCCTTACATTGTGGTTGCTGAGCTTTGCTTGTGGTGATGACAGAGAGAAACTCACTAAAGAACTTCTTATGATGTCCCTGCAGCTTCTTGCTGCTTCTGTGGCTTCACCTTAGGCTAGTTGTCAATCCTTACTTATTCTTCAGGATTAAACTGCAGCTGCTGGTTTATATGTGGTGTCTGTTTGCCAAGAGAACTGAACTACAGCTACTGGTTCCTGTGTGGTATCTGCTTGTTGAAAGGACTAGGGCAGGAGATGGGTGGGTGGGTGGGTGGGTGGGTGGGTGAGCACCCTCATAGAGGCAAAGGGGAGGGAGCAGAGGGTGGATGTGGGATGGGGGTTTTGTGGAGGGGCAACCAGGGAGTGGAATATTATTTGAGATGGAAATGGATGGAACGAGTATTTAGAAAAGTAGAAAGGACTAGACTGCAGCTGCTACTTCCTTAGTGTTTGCTACAGGACTGAATTACTGAGAAAGAAGATTGAGTTTGCCCCCGAAGAACTATTGCAAAACAAGTCCACTTCACCATATCCTAATAAGTTTTCTCTTCCATTGCCACTGGTGGATGGTGGACAAGAGGAGAGGTTGAATGTTTATTTTAAAAGGCTGCAGAAAATTTATGCCTACGATAGTGCCTAGATTGTCAGAATTAAATTAGATCAATGTGTATTAAACTATACCTGGCATACAGTTTAAATATTAAAGAAAAAATAGTTACCTTATCAATTAACTCTTTATTGGCTCAAGTCTATTCTTATAGAGACTGATGATGTTGAATAACCTCAGGAACATTCTAACATTTTCTGTCTTTTTATTGTGTCTATTTGGGATATCCAAACTTAGTATGAGGCTTCATTATAATCCTTTTTCCCTGTAATGTGAAAATTCAACAGTTAGACACAGACATTTTATTTCTCAGCTATTTATTCTATACCCCTGAAGGTAAGGCTTTTCCAAACCTCTGGCAACATTCTTATGTTCTATTTGACTAAGTTTTTCTCTCTCATTGCCAGAATGTAACTTTGAGCTGTCTATTTATTTATATTCATGTAAAATTTTATAGTTAATTTAACTCTTCCATGTTTGAAACAATATATCTATAACCCCATTTGGCTTCAATGACTAATTAATATTTCTACCATTGGCTCTGATGCCCTGGTATAATAGGTGTACATTACCACAAGACACATACTACTTCACTTTGAAATTTCTCGTCATCAACCGGATAGGTCTGGCATGGGAAGAGAACACTGCTTCTATTTTGCAAATATGGTAACTAATATTCAGATGAAGCCTATATTTGTTCTTCTTCAACAGAATTCACACATGCACATATAAACACAGAACTCTAAATGGAAAATACCCTGAACCAAATAGAAAGTAGGATTGGAGAGGACTTTATATGATCTATATTTGCCAACCCCTCAAAACCTCTCTTAATGCTTATAGGCTGTATATAAATTCAATGTATTAATTCATAGTTGAACTCTTACATCTACTCCTGTCCTTTATATGGAGAACCAGGAAATAATATGTAGAAAAACAATGGGTAGGATGAAAGCTTAACTAATAATGGCCTTCCCTCTTTTATTACACACACATCTGACACTATCTGATTTTTTCTGACACTGTCTCTGGTAGAAAGGCAATTTTAAAGTGATATCAGAATAGCAGCTTCAAAGAATCCTATATAAGATGCTGTAGCCCTTCTCTGTTTCTCTCAAAAGGAGATCTATGGTTAGGCTCATCATATATGTAAACACCAAGATGAAAAAGACTGTACTCTTACCAAGATTAACATTTCTGATGATCAAGGTAGACATAAAAGCAGGATACTGTGTATGCTGTCTATGCTTATCACACACATAAAGTTCAGGAAATGATAGGCATGGAAATATGGATAAGCAGATAGGCTTTCTAATTGTGACAAAGGCCACCAATACCTACTTACTCCAATTACAGAGACTGAGCCTAAAAGATAAGTATTCTTGTAACCCCTCTACATTTCCTGAGTTTTCTTCCTCCTCCCACCCAGAACTTAAGTCCAATACCTAGAACTTCCCACATAAATAATTAGCCACACCTCAGCTGGGAAGAGCCTCAAACTTTAATGGCAATATAATAATTTGATATACAACACAAAATAAACATAAAATCATCAACTTGAATATAAGAAGGTGATCAGAGTAAAAAAAAAAAAAAAATCAGATTCCAAGACTTGTGACAAATGACTGAAATAAATGATTCTATTTGACTGGAAATTATGGAGACTCAAGGGGACATGGTATCTGGAGGGCTTTCCATGGGACCAAAAAAAAAAAAAAAATACAGACTATTTAATGAGTCACAGGGACAGAGTAAAGCTCCATAGATAAATTCTACAATGAGCAAATAATATGCTCTGTAAGCAATTAATGGTTGAAACAGACTAAGTCTAAGATTAGTATCAGAGCAGGGGATTGAAGAATATTCCCTCAGCTTTTCAGAAATCTTAAGATATTTTTCTGTGTCTCTATTCACACAGCTACTAAGAGATAGATCTAGGAATTAGAGTCTACTTCAATGCTTCACATTGCTCTATCTGATTAATTCTGAGCTGTGGCTTGGGTGGGGAATACAATTTATTTACAAGATATGGAGAAAGCAGAGATACTGCTAAGGAAGTTTTCATATCCATTTTCACAAACTTCATTCTGCCAGCCTCAGAAACATCTGCTACAAATGTATCCACCATCTTGTTACTACTCAAAAAATCCTAGAAATACTCAAAGAAAGAAGACGTGGAAGGTCAGATTTTCGGTGTTTCTCTTGGACCTGCTATCTGCTTTCTTTCTAGCCTGTCTGGTTTTCTTTCTACAGTAGCTACTACAGAATATGTGTGTCTGTGGCTCGTGTTATAGTGGTGGGAGGCAGTAATTTCCCTGGTGTTAGTTGGCTTGCAGGCAAGCTGAGAACCTACACTACACTTCAGAGGACTAACCTCATGTGCACCCATTGCTTAAAAAGCTTTAGTTTCCACTCATTTTGTCCTACATTTAATTTTCTTACCTTTGACAGGAAAGGAAATTAGGAGGAAGGGGATAAAAGATGAAAACAACCTAGAAAGGGCTGAAGGGGAAAGGTGGTGGGGGCATTAAAACCACTGCTATATAACCAGCCAACAATGATACTGCATGTTTATGGGCTTTGGTTGCCATAGAGACAGTTACGTAACTCCAACTGGTGGTGAAATTTCATACTGCTTGTGGTGGCAAGCGATATTTCAGTCACTTAGGGGCTACTTTTAAAGAGAACAAATAAAGTAGCTGAGGGGCCCTTTGTCTTGCCGGCTACAACCTGCACTGTTTCAGCCCCACACACCAGTCATTTTCTAGTTTTCTGTGTGTAGCAAAATGTTCCCAATTATTCTCTGAGTAGAGTTGGGCAGTTACTCCTCTCCTCAGTCCAGAATGGCTAGGCATAAGGCTCAGAGCAAAAAGAAAAAATAAATAAAGCCTCCTTTGGGGTGGAAAGCCTGTGTGGAAAATTTCAGCTTGGAAGGCTTGTTTTCTGGGAAACTTATGAGTTGAAAGGAGTACATGTGCTCACTAGCACTAAAAGCTAGATCCTTCTCGTTCAATCTCTCTCTCTCTCTCTCTCTCTCTCTCTCTCTCTCTCTCCATCACTCTCTCTCTCTCTGTGTGTTATACACATATGTATACATTTGAACTCACATGTAGACTCATACACACTCATATTTAAACATGTTCTATAAGCATGTACACATGATTTCACACAATTCATTCAAATAAAACATCTGTTTCAATATACACATCTATTTATTCATAATGCATAAATATGGTAGGAAATATAAGAAATTCACAATTTTAAAGTGTCCTGAACTTATAAAAATGGTGATTTCATAAGATTGAACCTATATGTTTCCTACACATTTACATCTATTTATATGAACATACTTACTATCAGTATATTCGTTCTCTCATGAAATGGGACTCTTGAAAACTCACTGATATTTTTACTGCCTTTCCCAGACTCTCTCTCAGGAACTTTCCAGATAATCCTGTTAACTCTTTCACAAATACCCTCACACTTTTTTTTTTTTTCTGAGACAGGGTTTCTCTGTATAGCCCTGGTTGTCCTGGAACTCACTCTGTAGATCAGGCTGGCCTCGAACTCAGAAATCTGCCTGCTGTTGCGTCCTGAGTGATGGAATTAAAGGCGTGTGCCACCACGCCAGGCTTACCCTCACACTTTTATATTCCCCATTTATTTTCATTCATACATGTTCACACATTCTTATGTTTCCTTCTCCTTTCTCAAATGCAGTCATTTAAGTTGGCTCACATAGTGTCATGATAAATGTCTGTTACTAATGCACATGTTAGACACTCTGCTACTCTTGCATACAAACGACAGGGCTAGAATTTTTCACTTGTTGTTATGGTTTTGTTTGTTTATTTTAGAGACCAAGTTTCTCTACAAAGCTCACACTAATCAGGAACCTGCTGTGTAGATCAGGCTGGACTTGAACTCATAGAGACCTGTCTACTTCTGCCTCTGAGAGTTAGGACTAAATGATTGTGCCATCATATCTGGCCAGAATTTTAGAGGGAAAACTGGTAACTAGTTTTTGTTTGTTTGTTTGTTTGTTTGTTTTTGTTTGTTCTTGGAATCTCAAAGAAGGCTCCAGGAGCTACCTTTTGGTAAAATACAATGATTTGTACAATTATTCCTAGTAGATTAACAAATTAAAAAACAAAGAGCCAATACTGCACTATATTTATACAAGAAGAATTAAATAGATATTGGAATTTTGATGCCGTGCTCACTCTGATTGCCTCTGTACCACATGCTTCTTATGGATAGAGACATTTCCAGTGAAAATATTGTGCACAAAACCGAGACTGGGCATCTCTGACTCTGCTGAACCATGAAGGAGATAAAAGTTGGTCTTCGGTTGACAATATTGGTAAAGGAGAAGAGGATCGGTATTTTCCTCCAGTGTAGAATCCTTCTATTTCTCAGGCCTTTCACAAGTCTACAAATATATCTTCTTGGCTTGGTTAGTGAGTAATAGAAGCTCTGGCTTTGCGGCACCCATCTTTTATGATTATTTATGGCGTAGCAACATCTTGCCTGTCTGGTGTACAAAGAAGCATGAGATACAAAATCTTCCCTGAATTAGAAGCAATTCATCTATGTTGCCTGTAACGTAAATTTATAGGGAAAGAGTATTGCAGAATCATTGGGCTTTAAGAACAATATTCCTAAAATGATATTGGAATGCTGGATCTCTAGAGATAAAGATGCCTTGCATTATCTTATACAGGACGCTTTGGAAACCATAGTTTTGATTTAGAGACTCAAAATTGCAGTTAGAGTACCTGGGTCTGGAAGGATGTTAAACTAAAGGCAATGAAAGTAGCACATATGTTGTTGTAGGGGTAAGGTGACATGGTGATCTGCATTCACTATCAGAGATGGCTAACTTTGTTTTTCCTCCTTGAAACCACTATTCACCCTCTTCTGCTTCTGTCTTAGGAAGCTTGTATCTTAACAGGACTCAGCACCCCCTAGCTTCCAGTTCTGTTTGCATATTGTAATCTCTGGCAAGATAAAAACCTGTAGAGACAGCAAAACATTAAGTGGAGGTTATGGAATCCTGTTAAAGAGGAGGAGGAAGAATTGTAGGAATGAGAGGGGGCCAAGGACACCGTAAGAAAAGCCACAAAATCAATTAGCAGGGACTCATAGGGGCTCACAGAGACTAATCTGACAATCTGGGAGCCTGAATGGGCCTGACCAAATCCCTCTGCATATGCTATGTTTACACAGCTTGGTCTTCTTGTGGGAACAGGGACTGTCCCTGACTCATTAGCCTACTTTTAGGACCCATTTTCTCTTGGTAGGTTGCCTTGTCCAGCATTACTATGAGGAAATATATCTAGTCTTAATGCATTTTGATATGCCATATTTGGTTGATATCCCTGGTAGCCTTTTCTTTTCTGAAGGAAAATGGAGAGGGAACAGGGTCTAGGAGAAGAGAAGAGAGGGGAAATTGTGTTCAGTATGTATTATATGGTAGAATGTTTTTTTAAAAATTAAAAAGAGCCGGGCGTGGTAGCACACGCCTTTAATCCCAGCAACTCGGGAGGCAGAGGCAGAGGCAGGTGGATTTCTGAGTTCGAGGCCAGCCTGGTCTACAAAGTGAGTTCCAGGACAGCCAGAGCTATACAGAGAAACCCTGTCTCGAAAAACAAACAAACAAAAAAACAAAAAACAAAATAAAAAATTAAAAAGAAAAGTTGTGGAGTATGGGTCAATTTCTTGATGCTCACTTTCTTGTGGTATTAACGATAAGTGGCGGTGCCCCTCAACTTAAAAAGCTTTTATTTTTTTCTCAAAGCAGCCCTTATTCTTTTTTAAATTCACTAACTCTCTTATTCTATTTTTCCAGAATCCATGGCTTGAGGATATACATTTGCAAATTTTTAAAAAATTAAATAGTCCTTGATTTCTCCGAATTTGCATGTGTTGTCTACTTTCTTGCAAGGCCAAAGTATAAGAGAATTTTGTTGGAAGATCTATTGTTGTTATTCTAAGGTCTAGACACATGTTAGAGAGAAGAAAACACTATACTTCTGTTTCTGTGTTGGCCTGCTATTCCCTGTACTTGTTACGTTGCTCATACTTTGATAGTGAGTAGCCCTTAAGCAGTACTAGAGACACTTCCTAAAGCACAAGCCAGTTTTAAGGCATAAACTCGTTAATTGGGAAAATATCATCATTTATTATAAGTTCAGGACACTTTAAAATTGGGAATTTCTTAAATTTCCTACCTTATTTGTGCATCATAAATAAATAGATGTGTACATTCAAATGTTTTATTTGAATGAATTGTCCTATCATTTTAATTTGCTTTCTATTCAGTTTCTCTAGAACAATACCTTTGGCTCGACCACTATATTGCTAGAAAACTTTTCTGCCTTAATAAGGTTGAGAATTAAAAAAAAAAAGATTTATGGCAACTTACAATAGTGTGTGTGTGTGTGTGTGTGTGTGTGTGTGTGTGTGTGTGTGTGTGTGTGTGTGTGTGTGTGTGTGTGTGTGTGTGTGTGTGTGTGTGTGTGTGTGTGTTTCTAGAGGGTCAAAAGGAGTCTTTGGTCCCCTGGACCTACAGATATAGGCAGTTGTGAATCCATTGTGGGTGCTGGGAACTGAATGCAGGTATTGCCTTTCCAGCCTTCCTCTTGGATTTTTGTCCTTGGATAGGGCTTGGTATAATGGAAATCCTTTTCTGACCCCTCTCACAACCTAATGCTCATTTAATGCTTCACTTACAGACCCCATGGAAGATTGAAAGATTGAGAGTGTTTGTTTAAGACATACTTTGCATGGCTTGTTTATTTCTTCCTAATTCTCAGCCATCCCATTTTATCTAACACAGTTGTCTTTTAAAACTATTTTATTTAAACAGAATCCTCAAGATTATTTAGAGAAGCAATTTTCAAACTGTGTTCCTCTAACTACTTAGGAACTAGGTAGGACTATCATAGTGGCATAAAGGAGAGTTTAAGCAGATTATACTCTAGCACAGAATTCATCCTCCTTAACTACTAACATCTCTGTTGTCTCTGCTATTCCTAGTGTATATAAAGAATATCATGTTTCGTTTTGCTATATCTGTTTGTTTTTGATTACTTTATAACTATATTTTTATTATAAATTATTGTCTATAACAATGAGAAAAAGATTGACCTACTAATTCAATTTTGTTGTACATATAAGTAAATTATAGCTTAGAGAGGAAAAGGGTTTTGCTCAAGATCACACTGTAAATCTACCAGTAGCATGTTCAATCAGGCCAGACCTAATGGAGGGTCTTTCTTTATTACCTTAACCTAACGAATACTTGCTATCAATATCCTTGCATCTCCTGTTTCTAGTTTATTGGTTGATAGGGGTAAAAAACAACACATTATGGCCTAGAGTCAGAGAGGATACAGTACTGAAAACAGAGCTGATACCTCAATATACATGGTACCTGCAGAGTGGGGCCTTTCCAAGCTGCTGTTTGGCATGCCTAGCACTAAATTATGCAAGGCCCCAACCTCTAGTCTGGCATAATTCCCCCTGCACCCTAGGTCTTTATCTATCACAGATGTTTCCATCCAACTAAATACATTGTCAACTTTAAACAACTATCAGCTATGCTAACTACTACAGAATGACAGTGTGAGGGCTCACTGACTGTTTTTCAGGCCAGAGTAGGATTTTGACTCATATAATACCAAATCAGTGGCAGTAGCTGTGTTAAAGGCAAAGCACATTTTAATAATTCTTACAGATCATACTCCATTGCCAGAGAACCGCAAAATACTGTTCCCTCCTCAAGACTAAGCTTTTGGACACAAATGTGAAGAAGAATTTCAGTAATCAGCTAGGGACATCTGAACCCCATGACTCTGGCCTCCACAACCTAAGGTAGATCCAGAAGTGTAGTATTATAAGTTTTAAGTTAACATATGATCCACTTAAGCCAACTCTAATGTTTCTAGGCATAGAGGCAGTCAAGAGCATAAACTCTGCAATTAGTTTGCTTTGGTTCTAATTCTAGTTCTATCACTTGCTACACATCTTGTGCAAGTTTCTGAGTCATTCTATATCTGAGTTGCATTATTTGTTGAAGAGAAATGATGCCCTGAATTATAGAGATGTTGTGAAGATTAAGTACAGTGACTCATGTCTCAGTATCCAGGCACATACAAAGTTCTAGATACATATTAGCTAGTCAATATTTTCAAGGCCCTTGAACCAA
The DNA here is from genome assembly GCA_902729485.2 of Mus minutoides. Lineage (NCBI taxonomy): Eukaryota > Metazoa > Chordata > Mammalia > Rodentia > Muridae > Mus > Mus minutoides. The sequence goes on along the minus strand of LR749485.1, from coordinate 5,526,501 downwards.
AAAAAAAAATATCTTGAATAATGATACTCAGCTAAGTTAGGGCCCATTTTTGAAGCAGATGACACATAATAGTTCCTTGGAATTAAAGACAAAGAAGTTACACTTTTTTCTTCCTGCTAAACTGAAGATTCTAGATCAAAGTGGCATGCCTAAATTATGGGATATATAGCTATATATATATATATATATATATATATAGAGAGAGAGAGAGAGAGAGAGAGAGAGATAGAGAGATAGAGATAGAGATAGAGATAGAGATAGAGATAGAGATAGAGATAGAGATAGAGATAGAGATATATTGTGGCTGAGGAAAGAAAATTTCATATAGATTCATATATATATACATATATATATGTATATATGTATATATATATATATATATATATATATATATATATATATATATATACACACACACACACATACATACACACTGTGGATGAGGAAAGAAAATTGTTTGCAAAATTTTATCTAGAATTTAAACCTACATTCCTATATGCCAAGCCCTATAAGTGTAATCTGTACTTATGGACAAATTTAGGTGATAAGGAACTCAGATCATAGAATTAATATTACAAATAACAAGTGATGAATCAAAAAGTTGTTAACTATAAAAATAATTGAAAATGGTGCTGGAAAGATGGTTCAGCAGTTAAGAGCACTGACTGCTCTTTCAGAGGTCCTGAGTTCAAGTCCCAGCAACTACATGGTGGGTCACAAAACATCTGTAATAGGATCTGATGCCCTGTTCTGGATGTGTCTGAAGAGAGCATGGGAAATTAACAAATTAAGAAAGATAATGGTGAAAATTTTATAACTTGTTTCAGTCTCTTAAACTGTTCTAGATTTTTACCAGTAGAGGCTGATGGTCATGTCTAGTTTTTCATTTTCTCTATTCTGAGTACACAAAGACACTAGAACAATTATGGTTAACTATGAAGTGTGACTCTGTTCAGGGGTACAGGATATCCTTAAATCTCAGAACTAATTCCATTGGATCTTCAATGGGAAATTGTCTAAAACATATCCCAACAGAAGTAAACATGTTAGACACAGGAAAAATGACATGAAACACATGAGCCTAGAAAGTAGAAAATTCCAAAGTTTCTTCCACTTCTGTGCTCCCCTAACCTGGAGTACCACTGATGGTTATGGCAGAACTTAGGACTTCTAGAAATCTTTGCCTTCCTTTAGGGGCAAAAAAGTGTGATCATGACAAGAAAACAAATCCTACTTGGTTTTGAGGGTCTGCTATGTAAATAAAAGAACAAAGTATTAATTGGGCTTGAAGAAGTAATTGTAATTGGGATAGGATTATCTACCCAGGGAAAAAGCAAGCAGAGTAGGAAAGATGATCTGCAAGCCCAAAATTTCACATAATTTGAAAAAAAAAGCCAAGGAATTAAATAAATTTCAATGACTACCAATATATACTCATGACACTGTACATATCTCTATGCGCAGAGAAAGTAGGAAATAGGAAGATTGAGTAATAAACAAGAGAATTTCAGTTTCATGATAAATAATGGGGAACAAATTTGCATCAAAAATAGCAAATACAGACTTTGGGCATAGTTAGGTATTTTTAAAAGGGTGAAAGGGAAAAATAAGAAAAAATCAATCAATCAATCAAACAAACAAACAAACAACAACAACAACAACAACAAAACAAAACAAAAAAACAAGACACTAGACTCAAGCTACAAGTTCTTCACCAACTTCCAAATCCCAAGTGTCTTACAGTGCCTAGCATGCTGTTGGCATTCAGCAAAGGAGATTTATTACTGTGCTCATTGGATGAGACAGGCAGGAGTCATGAGTCTTGGCAAGAAAACCAGGCCAAAAGATTTGCTTTGACTAAAAGCCATATAACTTGAAAGGTTTATTGCTGAACTGATTATGTAATGTAGCTTTGAAAGAGCAGTATTTAAGATAAAGATTTGAAGCCCTCAGGCAGGTTTGGAAAGAGAATTGGGGAATAGGACTGAATGCATTAATAGCCCATTTAAGAATTGCCTGCCTCTTAGACCAGATTTCAGACTGCGAAGCAGAAAGGCAGTGAGGTACAGTAAAGGGCACTGGTTTGGAGTCTGACCTGGACTCTGGTAATGCCTCATTGTGATATGAAATGAAACCTTTTCCTTTTGTGAACATTAGCATATCAATTCAAATCCAGTAATGTGGGGTTAGGGTGCAGAAGTTAGACTTGATAATCACTAAGACCTGCTATATTCGGCATAAATCTACCTGCTACACTCAAGTGTTTGGCTCAGTACAAATCTCCTTTACCAAAAGTCCTAATTGGACCAATTCTCCAGGTGGAAAATATCCCGTGGTTCTTTCTGTTTTGGCCATATCTAGTTTCAATTGGCCTGGATTAGTAGTTTTCCATTCTGGCAATCCCTCATACTCCTACAGGAAACGTTAAAAGTGCCAAGATTCAGGCCCTACCTCCCAGACTTACTAACTTATAAGATCCCCTGATAATCTCAATGTGCAGCCAGGGTAGAAAATTACTAGATTAAGAAAACTCTCAGATAGACCCCATATAATTTTCTGTAATTTCCTCAATCTTGACTTCTTCCCTCATTTGTCTACATTTGCTATGGTCCTTTGAACATTTACAAACAATGTATTTCTAATACACTTTGCATTTTGGGTTTAGATACTAACAGTAGCTAACTATTGAAATTAAGATCCTTCATCACTTAAATTACTCAATTTTAGGACTCTTGTCTCTAGGAATTTTATGTATTGGTATTTAATTGGCTTGTACATATTATTCCCAGATCTGTGATGGTAATTAAATACCTTGTTTGTTTGTACATGACATATTCATCTAATTTTATTCAGTTGCAAGTAATTCTGTCTTTTCAAAATAGATTTTTAAAATATTGCATGGACATGATAAAAATTATCATTTTAATCTGTACAGTTGAATGATATATATGTGTGTGTTTATGTGTGTGCATAGTACCATTATCACAAAAACTTTTATGAAGTCTTTATCATATTAAAAAGAAATGCCATATTCTTTAGTAAGTATAATTTAGTACATTTCTATGTCTCTAATCAATTTTCTCTATATAGAGATTTCCCCATTTTAAATTCTGTATAACTGGATCATATAACATATTTGCTGAATAACTTCTTTCCGTTTGTTTGCATGATTTGACATCTTGCAGAATCTAGGATATTTCTTTTATGGCTGAGTGATGCTCCATTACAGCAGTATACTGTATTTTCTTCATTCATGAAATTTAAAATATTTAAAGCTTTCAAACCACAATGATGTTATAAACATTTGTGTATCTACCCTTAAATCCTTGTGTGTTTCTACCTGGATCATGTACCTTTTGTTGTTGTTGTTGTTGTTGTTGTTGTTGTTGTTGTTGTATTATATAATCTTGATACAAGTCTTTTATTGGATATTTGTTTAAAAATATTTTTCTCATTTATTGACTTTCTACTTTCCTTTCCATTTTCTTGGTTTTTGTTTTTGAGACTGCATCTCACTATGGAAGTCATACTACCCTTGAAGCCATGGCCCTCCTGTCTCCATCATTCAAATGCACCACTATATCAAATTTCTCTCCATTTTCGTTTCTTTTTTTGTTTTTGTTTTTGTTTTTTGAGACAGGCCTTTAATCCCAGTACTCGGGAGGCAGAGGCAGGCAGATTTCTGAGTTTGAGGCCAGCTTGGTCTACAAAGTGAGTTCCAGGACAGCCAGGGCTATACAGAGAAACTCTCTCCATTTTCTTAATGGCATTTTGAAACATACAAAAAAAAAAAAGGAATTTGAGCGATTCCAATTTAAATACTTTTTAAAGTTGTTATCCATGGCTTTGATGTTATGTCTAGAGATTTTTATTAGATATTTTCTTTATTATATTTCAAATATTATCCCCTTTTCTGGTTTTCCTTTCTAAAACACCCATCCCCTTTCTCTACTCACCAATCCAGCCACTTCTCCTTCCTGGCCCTGGCGTTCCCCTACCCTGGGACAGAGAACCTTCACAGGACACAGGACCTTTCCTACTACAATAAAGACCCTCATCAGCAGGAAACAACTATGTCACTCCTGTCCCGCATTTTTCTATATTCTCATTGATGTCCCACAAGAACATCCTTTGCTAGATATGCCGCTGGAGCCATGAGTCCCATCATGTGTTTTCTTTGATTGGTGGTTTAGTCCCAGGGAGCTCTGGGAGTACTGGTTAGTTCATATTGTTGTTCCTCCTATGCAGCTGCAAACCCTTTCAGCTCCTTGGGTCCTTTCTCTAGCTCCTTCATTGTGGATCCTGTTCTCCGTCCAATGGATGGCTGTGAGCATCCACTTCTGTATTTGTCAGGCACTGGCAGAACCTCTCAGGAGACAGCTATATCAGGGTCCTGTCAGCAAGCACTTGTTGGCATCCACAATAGTGTCTGGATTTGGTGATTATATATGGGAAGGATCCCCAGGTGGGACAGTCTCTGGATGGTCATTCTTTCAGTCTCTGCTCCACGCTTTGTCTCTGTAACTCCTACCACGGGTATTTTGTAACTCCTTCTAAAAATGATTGAAGTATCTGCACTTTGGTCTTCCTTCTTCTTGAATTTCATGTGGTAAGTGAATTGTATCTTGGGTATTCTAAGCTTCTGGACTAATATCCACTTAACTGAGTCTAATATCACAATTATTTATACCAATAAAAGCATTTTTCAAGCTTTCACACCTCAAATTTACTTTGAATTCCATCTTCATTCATTTGCATGTGATTATTCATTTACCCTAGAATTATTTGTTGTATTATTCTTTCTTCATTGAATGTTCTTGATGCCCTTGTCAAAATCAATGTACATTTGGAGGCTTTCAATTCTATTCCACTGATCTATGTACCAATACGTTAAGGATTGCTTGAACAACACTTCATATGTTTTGAAATGCCATTTTCTATTTTTATTCTTTTCTAAATGTTTTCTTATTTTCTTTTTTAATTTCTATCTAAGTCATTGAATATCTGAGCTTCTTTATTCTTCATATATGTGTACATTTCTCTATTTTTCTCAATAATGATCCTGTACCACTTTCCTCTAAGAACAGAATTGTAGTACTTTCACTTATAAATTCATTGTGTTTTATCACACAGCATATCACATTCTGAAAAGTATTCTATTGGAAATTTAAATTTATTAGTGGGATGAATGTTCCAAAATTACCTGTTTTACATTTAGTTTTAATATAATTTGAGTCTTCTATTTCCTCACAAATTTGTTTTTCTACTTTGGAATGTAGAGTATTACAGTCTGTATACTGTCTGTACATTAGATTCTCAGTTTTCTTTTTTTTGTTTGTTTTATACAGAACTACTTTTTCATAGTGTACATGACAATGGGTCTCAATGTGAGAATTTGATATATTTTCAATTTTTCCCTTTATTTCTAGGATGTTTTTAACTTAATATAATAGTACTTTTATTCAGTGATCCCATGTTTATAATGGTTGTATTTTCATCAATTTAAACCTTTGTTTTAAAGTTTTGTTATCTCCAATAACTTTTTTTGTTTTGAATCTTTTCTGTCTGATATTAGTATACTGATCCAACTTTCCTGAATTGTTGTTCTTGTGAAAATATGTATTTTTCATATTTTTAATTTTAGCAAATTTTGTCTTTGCATTTAATTTTTTTCTCTCTATGAAACATATAGTTGAAACATCTTTTTCTTACATATTGACAGTCTTCCTTTTATTTGCACTGGTTAATAATTCACATTTGTTATTAATATGTTTAGGATTATATCTGGCATTTTACCTTAATTTTGTTTATGACTAAAATTTTCTTATTCTTGCTAATCACGACTTTTTCCTCTATTGTTTGCTCCTGCATTAAATGAATGTTTTATATGCAGATCTTTAATTTTATTAATATTTTCTACTATATTTTGAAACCTATTTTTTATGATTTCTCCAAATTTTATCACATATATTCTACTATTGGAATCTACTTCAAATTCATAACCTGCTTATATCTAATAATACATAGGAATGTTACATCTGTATAGCTGTATTTATTTTACCTTTTTAGTAGTATAGTTAATTGTGTATATAATATCTATCAACATGACAAATTTAAAAATATATTGCTATAATCATTAAATATCATTAAATTTTATGAATTTATTTTTAAAAAATCATTAAAATTTTAATGAGAAAAATTCTCTGTGTATATTATATAAGATACATGTTTGTGTTAAGAACACTATAACACATCATGTACACATTAGCATGCAAAATCAATTTTTCTATTTATGGTAAATAATTATGATACAATATAATGCTGTGATACGATACATTGCAAAGTAATGAAATCTGATTAATTAGCATATTGACAAACTATACTATGATCTAAAGTTCTTCCTTAAAGCTATTTTGAAATGTACAACATGTTATTATTAACCATATTCATGATGTTGCATAATAGAATACCAGAACTTAGTCCTTCTGACTGAAACTCTTTATACATTGACGAATGACTACCTCTTTCCTTTGCATTTTTTCCATAGCTTCTTGTAACTTCTATGCTTCTCTAGTATGATGAGTTCAACTTCCTTAAGTTTCACATATGCAATGCTTTATATTTTTGTTTCTTTGTACTTTTCTTATTGCAGTTAATATTTTAAAATTTTATATTCATAACAATGATTTACCTTATATCTTAGAAAAATTTATCTTGTATCTTAGAAAAATTTAAAGCATTCAAATACAGGTTTATTTTTTTTTCAAATGTTTGAATTGCTATCTGTAATCATTTGCTTTCTGCTTAAGCAATATATTAATGTTTCTTTTAAAGCAGGTATGATATCAACAAAACCTGCTTCTATTAATCTGAGAACACCATATTTCACATTGGCTTTTAATGATAATGTCACTGTTTGTAAAATATTTGGCTGACCTTTTTTTCTTTAAGCATTTTGAATGCTTCTTTCCCATTTCATTGTTTCTGATAAGATAGCTCTTAAACTTACTGGGTTTGTTTTGCTATTTTAAGGTTATTTTCTTATTATTGAGTAACAGCATTTGCTAATTATATTTGTTTCTGGATCTTCTTGGCTAAGTAGGGTATGGTTTTAAAATAAATTTAAATACTTTTTTTGTTTGCCTTTTGTTCTTGTTCTCTTATTGTATATACACTGGTTCCCAAATAAAGTATCACATTTTATGAAGATTGATTTCCTTTACCACTTCATCTCTCTGTTTTTCCTGGCATTGTATTTCTTGATCTATAATTAAGTTTTGTGATATGTTTTACCTTCCATGTGTAATTTATTATTTAAAAATTTTAGTGAATACTTGAATTTTCTGTTTTATTTTTATAACTTAGACAGAATCATATTTACTGGTGAATGCATATTGAGGGGGCATAATCTCAGCCAAGTGCATGGTTAAACTTTATGACCAAAACCATGCATGCAGGTGGATAAGAGAATGTCTATGGAAAAATATGGGTGCAACCCTTTATAGGGATCCGGAAATGATTGCAGCACATTTTCTCCTGGAGCCCTGCACTTCCAACCATAAGGGAAGCTGAGAAGTATAGTCTTTTAACAGGAAATTATCATTCAGGACTCTAAAGGAATATAGAAAAATGCAGGTCAGGAGTGACATAGCTGTTTTCTGCTGATGAGGGTCTTTGTTGTAGTAAGTAATTCTAGATCTATTGAAGAGAGGGTCCTGTGTAGAAGGATGTTCAGTGGTCATTTAGCAGGAGTTTTAACTTAATTGACTGGTATGAAACTTGTGATTGTCATTCTGTATTGCTGAATAGACTTTTGAAAAATAATTGAGAGACTTCTCAGAAAGGCTGAAGGAGAGAAATGAAGGCCAGAGAGACAGAATGGGACTGTAATATGAAATGGATACAGAGTTGATTCAAGCTGACAGTGGCTATTCCCATTGATAGGATTATATGCCAAAATGAGCTAGCAGAAAGAGCAGGGAGCTGCAGAACATCAACACAAGGAAAAAAGCAAATAGAGGACTAAAGTAAAAAGAAATGGGGGAGAGACTAGGGGGAGAGAGAGAAAGGAAATTTCATTCAGAATGTAATATATGATAGAGGAAAATGAAATAAAGTAAAAAAAAAAAAAAAAAAAAAAAAAAAAAAAAAAAAAAAACAAAAACAAAACCAAAAAAAACTATACCTAAACCACTATGAAAGGGATTTAGGTCTCTTGTAGCAAAAGTTTCTCTACTGTGTCTAAACGGTCATTTTACAGATAAATTTTTAACTACAGAATTTACGCATGATTACTTTTTAGATGTTGTCTCATGGAATTTTCACCCATATAATCTTAACAGCTTAGTTGTCTAAACAAGATCTGCATGAAGACAACACCAATTGACATGAAAACAGATAATCAATAGTTTCTGAAAAAGTGCGATTTAGTCTTTTCCAGAGACAAGACCCTGATAGATCCAATTTTAAGTTGTCAGCCATAAGCATATTTATATACACAAGTAATGCAAACTGTATCTTGTATATGTAAATAATGATTTTATTAATTAAAGGATATGGCATAAATTTGAGAGAAAATGACAACACAGGGGAAGTAGGAAGGGTATTGGCAAGAGAAATTATATACAGTACTCATGTATGAAATTTTCAACATATGAAATATTGAATTTTAAAAGAATCAAATGAGTCATGCTCAACACTAAAGATTTTCTCTATTATTCTCTTGTTGATAACTAAACATAGTCTGTGTCTTATGGTTTTATTGCTGTGAACAGACACCAAGATCAATGCAAGTATTATAAAGGACAACATTTAATTGGGGCTGGCTTACAGTTTCAGAAGTTCAGTCCATTATTATCAAGGCAGCATCCAGGCAAATGTGGGGCTGGAGGAGCTGAGAGTTCTACAAACCTTCCTCTGAAGGCTGCTAGGAGAATACTCTTCCAGAAAGATAGGATGAGAGTCTTAAAGCCCACTCACACACTCACACACCTACTCCAACAAGTCCACATCTACTCCAAGACCATAAATTTAATTTTAACAGTCATTCACATATGTATATCCATTTAGTGTGAAGGAAGATCATAAACAACTTAACTCCAGGGGATATTTTTATGAGTGGTTACAATAGGTGTGGCTCATTAGAACCTTTTCCTAACAATCAGAAAATCCAAGTTATAGTATCATTTATGTGTTAATTGATATATGAAACTCTTAGCAATCCCTCTTTGGAGAGGCCTCTATAACTTTGTCATACAGCAGTCTATCTAACATGAATTGACTATAAATATCAGTTGCTCAAAGTTCATTGCATAAGTTATTTCAGAAGATAAATGTTATACCTTTCATATTAATCTCATAATTTTAATACTGTGATTATTAGGGAATGTCATTATTATCTTAATATAGATTACATTTTTAAATGTATGAAGTTTTGAAAGTGATACAAGTGTGATATTAGATAAATTTATTTTCACATCATCTGAGTGCTATTGCAGTGGATATTAGCCCAGAAACTTAGAATACTCAAGATACAATTTGCAAAACACAAGAAAATCAAGAAGAATGAAGACCAAAGTGTAGATACTTCATTCCTCCTTAGAATAGGGAGCAAAACATCCATGGAAGGAGTTACAGAGAGAAAGTTTGGAGCTAAGACAAAAGGATGGACCATCCAGAGACTACCCCACCTGGGGATCCATCCCATAATCAGCCACAAAACCCAGACACTGTTGCATATGCCAGCAATATTTTGCCGAAAGGACTCTGATATAGCTATCTCGAGAGAGGCTAGGCTAGTGCCTGGCAAATACAGAAGTGGATGCTCACAGTCATCTATAGGATGGAACACAAGGCCCCCAGTAGAGGAGCTAGAGAAAGTACCAGAGGAGCTGAAGGGGTCTTCAACCCTATAGGTGGAACAACAGTATAAACTAACCAGTACCCCCAGATCTCCTGTCTCTAGCTGCATATGTAGCAGAAGATGACCTAGTTGGCCATCATTGGAAAGAGAGGCCCCTTGGTCTTGCAAACATTATATGCCCCAGTAAAGGGGAATGCCAGGGCTGAGAGGTGGGAGTGGCTGGGTAGGGGAGTAGGGTCGGGAAGGGCATAGGGAACTTTCTTGATAGCATTTGATATGTAAGTAAAGAAAATATCTAATTAAAAAGATAAAAGATCTATTTTATATATAAAAAATTATTCTGCATTTAGATGATTAGATCAAAGTCCATTTTATACTTAATTACCTTTTATCCTTTATTTAAACTTAGACCCTATGTCTGTAGCCTAAAGTTGGATGGGTTTTCTGATTGTTAGGATAAAGTTCTAATGAGCCATACCTATAGTAACCACTCATAAAAATGTCCTCTGAAGTTAAGCAACTTGTTCATGATCTTCCTTCACACTAAATGAATATACATATGTGAATGACTGTTAAAATTAAATTTATGGTATTATCTTCAGAATTGATCTTCCAGAACACACACACACTCTCTCTGAGTGATTGAAACTTGAATTTTTTTTTTTTTTGCCATTTTTCATACTATGGAGTAATCTGTTTGTTTACCAGCTGCATATCCAAATAGACTTTTTAGGTTTTATAACATTGTACCAAGCTATTGTCATTTTATGTGAACTTGCTCAGTGTTTATCTTTATGCTACAATAAGAATTATATTTGAGCTTTGTCTCTAGTACCAAGCATACAGCATCTAAAATTTCTGCAGTCTCCTAAGTGATAGATGTATCTTTTTCCCTTCATAATGAATACTTGCAAATCACAACTGTGTTTGTGCTAATGAGGTTACTTTATGTTTTCAGAAAGATCAAGATTAGAGGACTGAAGAATGCAGCTAAACAGAGTTTTGGAAGTAGGATAGATACAGATTATGCACTATAAAACCTCTTGAACAATGAGATTTGATGAGACTCCAGGTGGGTGGATATGTTCACATTCCAGGAAGGGAATGCCCACAATTGCTCAGAAATCTCTGTCCTCAAAACAAAAACCTCTGGAATTTTCCCATGTGATTTTTCATGTATGTATAGATTACTATATATTATCCTTCACAGAAAATAAATAAATGTTAGATAAAATACATTTGGAGTTCTGTGAACCATTTAACAGAATTATCACATACAAGGTAACAACATAGGAGTCCTCTATTAATGAGTATATGATCAGACTTCTAAGATGTCCAGGCAAAAGATTGGTGTTGGGAGGGGTGGCAAGACCTTAAGTTGTGGTATATACCACTGACAGCAAATATTGTCTATATTTAATCAAATTGCATGACATAAAGCTGTGTATATAGGTAATCAGATAAATGATTATAATTGGTATAATGAAGATGATCACAGAATAAAATGTCCCAAACTAAGGGAAGAAATAGCCTATAAAGATACAAGAATTACTTTGAACAGTAAATGGAAAAGACCAGAAAGTAAAATCCCCATAGCATATCATATTCAAAACACTAAGTATACAGAACAAAGATAGTATATTGAAAACTACAAGAAAATATACACACATGCCATCATGGACTAAGGCTGTTCTTCAACAACAACATAAGAAGCAGAACACCATCATTCACTTGGAAACTGAACAACATTCTACTCAATGATACCTTGGTCAAGGAAGAAATAAAGAAAGAAATTAAAGACTTTCTAGAGTTTAATGAAAATGAAGCCACAACATACCGAAACTTATGGGACACAATGAAAGCATTCCTGAGAGGTAAACTCATAGCTCTGAGTTCCT
>LR749485.1:5465362-5489700 GCA_902729485.2 Mus minutoides | reverse complement strand
TCGTGCCAAAAGCTATCTACAGATTCAATGCAATCCCCATCAAAATTCCAACTCAATTCTTCAAGGATCTAGAAAAGACAATTAGCAAGTTCATCTGGAATAACAAAAAACCTAGACTAGGGAAAACTCTTCTCAACAATAAAAGAACCTCTGGTGGAATCACCATGCCTGACCTCAAGCTGTACTACAGAGCAATCGTTATAAAAATGGCATGGTACTGGTACAGCAACAGACAGGTAGATCAATGGAATAGGATCGAAGACCCAGAAATGAATCCACACACCTATGGTCACCTGATCTTTGACAAGGGAGCTAAAACTATCCAGTGGAAAAAAGACAGCCTTTTCAACAAATGGTGCTGGCACAGCTGGCAGCTATCATGTAGAAGACTGGGAATTGATCCATTTTTAACTCCTTGTACTAAGGTCAAGTCTAAGTGGTTGATGGACCTCCACATAAAACCAGAGACACTGAAACTTATAGAGGAGAAAGTGGGGAAAAGCCTCCATGATATGGGCACAGGGGAAAAATTCCTGAACAAAACAGCAAAGGCTTGTGCTGTAAGATCAAGAATTGACAAATGGGACCTCATAAAGTTGCAAAGCTTCTGTAAGACAAAAGATCCTGTCAACAGGACAAAAGGGCCACCAACAGATTGGGAAAGGATCTTTACCAATCCTAAATCAGATAGGGGACTGATATCCAATATATATAAAAAGCTCAAGAAGGTGGACACCAGAAAATCAAATATCCCCATTAAAAAGTGGGGCACAGAGTTAAACAAAGAATTCTCAACTGAGGAATACCGAATGGCTGAGAAGCACCTGAAAACATATTCAACATCCTTAATCATCAGGGAAATGCAAATCAAAACAACCCTGAGATTCCACCTCACACCAGTAAGAATGTCTAAGATCAAAAAATCAGGTGACAGCAGATGCTGGCGTGGATGTGGAGAAAGGGGAACACTCCTCCACTGTTGGTGGGACTGCAAGCTTGTTCAACCACTCTGGAAATCATTCTGGCGATTCCTCAGAAAATTGGACATAGTACTATCAGAAGATCCTGCAATACCTCTACTGGGCATATATCCAGAAGAGGTTCCATCTGGTAATAAGGACACATGTTCCACTATGTTCATAGCAGCCTTATTCATAATAGCCACAAGCTAGAAAGATCCCAGATATCCCTCAACAGAGGAATGGATACAAAAACTTTGGTACATTTACACAATAGCGTACTACTCAGCTATTACAAACAATGAATATATGAAATTCCTAGGCAAATGGATGGATCTGGAGGGTGTCATCCTGAGTGAGGTAACCCAATCACAAAAGAACTCACATAACATGTACTCACTGATATGTGGATACCAGCCCAAAAGCCTAGACTACCCAAGATACAATTTACTAAACACATGAAACTCAAGAAGAATGAAGTTCAAAATGTGGTCTCTTCGTCCCTTCCCAGAATTAAGAACAAAGCACACATTGAAGGAGTTACAGAGATCATGTGTGAAGCTGAATCAAAAGGATGGACCAACCAGTGACTGCGGCTGCCAGGGATCCTTCCCATAATCAGCCACCAAAAATAAACACTATTACATATGCCAGGAAGATAATGCTGAAAGGGCCCTGATATAGCTGTCTTGTGGGAGGCTATAGCAGTGCCTGGCAAACACAGAAGTGGATACTCACAGTCAGCTATTAGTTGGAACACAGGACTCCCAAGGAAGGAGCTAGAGAAAGTACCCAAGGAGCTGAAGGGGTCTTCAACCCTATAGGTGGAAGAATAACTTGAACTAACTAGTTCCCCCCTATGCTCATGTCTCTAGCTGCATATATGGAAGAAGATGGCCTAGTTGGCCATCATTGGGAAGAGAGGCCCCTAGGTCATGCAGACTTTATATTCCCCAGTACAGGGGAATGCCAGGGCCATTATGTGGGAGGGGGTAGGTAGGGGAGCAGGGAGGGGATGGGGGAGGTTATGGGGAAATTTCTGGATAACACTTGAAATGTAAATGAAGAAAATATCTAATAAATAGAAAAAAAGAAAATACACACACACATGCACACACACACATACATATATATATATATATATATATATATATATATATATATATATATATATATATAACATCATGACACAACACCTTATAATTTTCATTATGAATGGGTCAAAAAGGAAGTCAAGGTATAAATGAAATCTTTCTTGAAACAAAATAGAATTACAAAACAATAAACTAACTGTGACACACTGAAAACAGTCCCACAATAGAAATTTACAGTTAAAAATGTATAAATTTTATTAAAAAATCAGACATAGCAAAAAATTGGCTTAAGGACATAACCCAAAGAATTGGAACAAGAACAAACCAACTCTAAAACAAGTCAATGGCAAGAACTAAAAGAATATCAAAACATAAATCAATAAATTGAAAACAAAGAAAACAACACAAAAACAACCAACCAAGAAACAATCAAAGATAACAGCAAACCAATACCAAGATCTGGTTCTTTAACAAGGAAAAGAAGAGTGACATAACTTAGTCACATCAAATCAAAAGAAAAAATAGATTGCCCAAATGAACAGAATCAGAAATGTTCACAGAGTCTTTACAAAATTCACCAAAGAATTTCACAGTCAAATAATGGACTACTATAAAAACCTATAAACAACTAAGCTGAGAAACCTAAGAGAAATGGATGAATTTCTAGATTTGTCCAAACCACCAAATTAATTCAGTAAGAATTTAACAAGCTAAATAGACCAAATAAAAAATAAAGAGGTTGAAATATTAAAAGGGCCTACCAGATTATAATAAAACGGCCAGGTTGAGATAGATTCACAGAAGAATTCTATCAGAAATTCAAAGATCTATAGACAATCCTTCTTCTACTATGAGAGAGATGGGGGGGGGGGCATTCCTTATAATGAAGCCAATATCACTCTAAAGCCAGTACCAGGTAAAGGTGCAGTAAAGACACAACAAGAACAACAAAAAAGAGAACTATAGACCAATGTTCCCAATGATAATTGACTCAAACATCGTCCATAAAATAGCTGTAATTTGAATAGAGACATGCATCAAAATGATTAGCCACTATTACCAAGATTTCTTTATCCCTGAAATGCAGAGATAGATCAAATGTGAAAAAGCATATTAGTGGATATAAAGTCAAAAATCATAGGTTGACCTCAATAGAAGAAGAGAAGCTTTTGACAAAATCCAACATGCTTCCATGTTGAGAGTACTAAAGAATGCAAGGGTAGATGAAATATAGTTCAACATGATAAGGAACCCACAGCCAACATCATCCTAAGTGGAGAAAAGATTGAAATAATTGATATTAAAAATGAGATACTATCTTTAAAACCTGAATAGTATTCCATTTTGTAGATGTACCACATTTTCTTTATCAATCCTTCAGTTGAGGGACATCTAGGTTATTTCCAGTTTCTGACTATTACAAATAAAGCTGCTATAAACATAGTTGAGCACATGTCCTTGTGGTGTGGGAGAATATCTTTTGGGTCTATGCCCAGGAATGGTATAGATGGGTCTGGAGGTAGAATTATTATCAGTTTTCTGAGAAACCACTGAATTGATTTCCAAAGTGGTTGCACAAGTTTGCATCCCCACTGGCAACGCAGGAGGGTTGGTTATCCTTGATCTACATACTTGCCAGCATGTGCTATTACTTGAGTTTTTGAATTTAGCCATTCTACGAGTATAAGTTGGAATCTCAGAGTTGTTCTGATTTGAATTTCCCTGATGACTAAGGATTTTGAACATTTAACGGCTTCTCAGTCATTTGAGATTCCCCTGTTGAAAACTTTTTGTTTAGCTCTGTGCCCATTTTTAATTGGGTTATATGGGTTGTTGGTATTTAACTTCTTGACTTCTTTATAAATTTTGAGTACTAGCCCTCTGTGAGATATAGGGTTGGTAAAGATCCTTTCCCAATCTGTAGGCTGCCATTTTGTCCTATTGACAGTGTCCTTTGCCTTTTCAGTTTCAATTGTCTCTTGTACCAATGCATTCAAGGCTATTTTCCACTTTCTCTTCTATGAGATTTATTGTAACTGGTTTTACGTTGAGGTTCTTGATCCACTTGGACATGAGTTTTGTGCCTGGTGATAAATGTGGATCTATATACATTCTTGTATGTGTAGACATCCAGTTAGACCAGCACCATTTGATGAAGATGCTTTCTTTTTCTCGATTTTATAGTTTTCCCTTCTATTTCAAAAATCAAGTGTCCATAGGTGTGAGGTTTATTTCTGGGCTTTCAATTTGATTCTGTTCAACAACCAAGACCAATATCCAGTCCAACTTGAGAACCATCCCATGAGCAAGCACCAGTCTCTGACATTATTAATGATACTCTCTTTTGCTTACAGATAGGAATCTATCATGGCTGCTTTCTGAGAGGATCCACCCAGAAGATGACTCAGCTTCAGACACCGATAGCCAAAAAGTAGATGGAGCCTGTGGACTCTTATGGAGGAATAGGAGGAAAAAGATGGAAACAACCGAAATGGTCTTCAACTGATGAGTGGATAATGAAAATATGGCACATATACACTATGGAATACTATTTATCTGGTGAAAACTAATGAAATGATGAACTTTGCAGGTAGATGAATGGAACTATAAGAGATCATATTGAATGGGGCAACTCAGACACAGAAAAACAATAAAATTACATGTTCTCTTTCATCTGTGTTTCCTAACTCCAAATCTTTAGATGTAAGTACATATTTTGAAGTAACTGTAGAAACAAGGGAAGTAAAAGTCGGTTATTGAGCTAAAGAGTACTGGAAAGCAGAATATAAGCAAAATTATCACAGGAAATAGGAAAAAATGAGTGGTACACTAATTACAGAGGTAGGGGAAAGAGTAAGAAGTAAAAATAAGAGTAAAAATATCTGAAATGTTGAAAAATATTGAAATATGAAATATTGATTGAAAATATCTGAAAATTGATTGAAAATTGAAAAATATCTGAAATATGAAAAATATTGTTTCTTATGGAATCTATCATGGCTGCTTTCTGAGAGGGTCAATAAGAAACAATACTATTAGC
The DNA here is from genome assembly GCA_902729485.2 of Mus minutoides. Taxonomy (NCBI): domain Eukaryota; kingdom Metazoa; phylum Chordata; class Mammalia; order Rodentia; family Muridae; genus Mus; species Mus minutoides. The sequence continues at coordinate 5,484,607 of LR749485.1, read as the reverse complement.
TCTTTTCCTACAAACAATAATATATATACGTCTGTGTATAAATATATAAGTGTAGTTTAAATTAAATTTCTCATCTGTGCTGAAAATATTATTAGCAAGAATCAATGATCACCAAAACAAAAAAACAAATAAATAAACAAACAAATGGACAAAATGAATGAGCAAAAAGGCAACCACCATCACCAGATATAAGAAGCCTTCCTTTGGGCTGGTGAGATGGCTCAGCAGGTTAGAGCACCCGACTGCTCTTCCGAAGGTGATGAGTTCAAATCCCAGCATCCACATGGTGGCTTACAACCACCCGTAACAAGATCAGACGCCCTCCTCTGGTGCGTCTGAAGTCAGCTACAGCGTACTTATGAAGAATAATAAGAAATGAATTCTTGGACCGGAGAGACCAACCGGAGCGAGCAAGGCTGTCCGGAGCGAGCGGAGCCGAACGGGGACGGCCAGAGCAAGCCAGGACAGCCGAAGCTAGCAGGGCCGGAGCGAGTGGGGCCGAACTGGGACGGCCGGAACGAGCGGGGCCAACCGGAGCAAGCTGAGCCGATCAGAGCGAGCGGAGCTGGCTGGAACAAGCGGGGGCTGTACGGGGCGGCCGGGAGCAAGTCGGGCTGGCAGGAGCGAGCGGGGGGTCGAGTGGAGCGAGCAGGGTTGACCGGAACAAGGGAGAAAAAAAAAAAAAAGAAGCCTTCCTTTGAGTTGTTCAAGGTTATCTGAGAGACACCCAAAACATAGAGACTATTGCTATTACATTTAGTTTTCCCTAGAGGTGGAATGTAAGTCCTTATTGTTGAAGGCACAATGTAGTTCAGACACACCACATAGGCTTATGAGCTAGAGCTGATCTAAATAAATGCCCCCTCCTTGAATTTGAACTAGCTTTTCAGATACTATAAAAGGACATACAAGCTCCTAAAGGAGAGATATAACCAATAGTCCTAATAAGCTACAACACCTATGAATCATCACAATGAACATCATGGCAAGATAACCCTAAGGGTAAAGTAGTGGCATACATACCTTGGCAGTAAGAAACAATTGGTATTATGACCTATTCTACAAAAGGAAAATTATATCTGGTACAGGAAACCTAGAAAACTACCCAGAGAACTACTCAGAGCTTTTAAAATCATAGAGTTGGGAGGAGAATCTTCAGCTTCTACATTACTAAACCAGTATAATCCCTTACTACATTATAATTATTTGTCCTTTTACCCACAGATAAGAGGAGTTCTTACTCCTCATCAGAGAGATTTTTCTTTGCAACACACTGAGACAATTAAAACCATAACTAATCAAAATTCAGAGCTGTGGAGTACAGTTTCAATGGATACATTTATAAACAACCCTTGCACCTAAAGTTCATTTTTAACTATTGTAAGAACCAGATTAGAGGTTTGGATGTGGTTTGTTTCTCCTCGTAATGTCAAAACCTATTTCTATAAAGTCTTGTTAACAAGATTGCCTAAACATTAGGTGAACAAGAACAGCAATAAGCATGCCAAAATCGATGAAACCCCAGGAGACCTCAACCCTACATTGAAAACTCCAGATAACTAAGTAGTGGTAAAGATTGGAGAAGTAGTCTGCTCCAGTGAAGGGTACACCAGTCAGTTATCCAATAAACTGGGCACCAGAAAAGGGCACTCCAAAGAGAATTTGAGAGATGTCATATTTATCAGAAATAAAATAAAATTAACTTTTACAGATATGCTCAGAAAACAAAATAACCCACAAATGAGAAATAATAGAGGTCTAAGAGATGGTTCTGCAGATAAAGACAATTGCTGTCACATCTGATTACCTGAGTTCAATTCAAACAACTTACTCCTAGAAGTTGTCCGTTGACTTCTATATATGTATCATGGCATGAAAATAAACACAGAGAGGCAAGAGAAGGGGAGGGATAGGGAGAGATTATAACAAAAGTCTAAAAATATAGGCTGTGATGGTTTGTATAGGGCCTGCCAGGGAGTGGTGGGATTATAAAGTGTGGTCTTGATACTCATTGGATCCATTTATTTCTTCCTCTTGCCAATGTAGCTGACTGCATAAATATTCCTTTATTTTCCACTATTGTCTTTTTAATTGGCTATTGAGGGTGGGTAACCAAGCCTAGCTTGTAGGGACTATCAGAGCCTAGACTTTTGTTCTAAAAACTCTGGTAACAACTCTAACAGAATAACCAGAATTATTATATGTTGTTTTATTTCTCTACATGAAAGTATACAGAAAACTTCCTATCTTCTAGTATCTTCCTCAACTTCTTTCTTTAGTTTGAAAAAAAATATTATAGATACCTTTAATTTCTTTGGTTAGGTTTATTCCTAAGTTTGTTCCATCTATCTATCTATCTATCTATCTATCTATCTATCTATCTATCTATCTACCTATCTATCTTTTTTATTTTTGTGACAACTGTGATTGGAATTAATTCCTTGTTTTATTTTATTTTATTTTATTTTCAGAATGGTTGCGACAATACATATGAATGCTACCAATTTTGGTGTTAATTTTGTATCCTGCTTCTTTGCTGAAACTGTGTTTCAGGTCTAAGAGGTTTTGGTTTACTCTTTAGGATCTCATACATAGAATCATATCTTCAGCAAGTAGTGATACTTCTACTTCTGTTCCTATTTGTATCCCCTCTATGTTGTGGATAGGCTTTGGGCTAATTATATTTGATGTTAATTCCATTCTCCTGTGAGTGGCTTCGAACAAGTCAGCACTCAAGTGATTTCCTGTAAACCTGCTTCCCACCTTAATTTGTAAAATAAAGGAGAGCTGATGATTGGGCAGAAATAAAACAACATATAAAAGGGAAGGTGGAGTGGAAAGTGAAAGGGAGAAGAAGGGGAAAATGGAAGAGGGAGAGGATTCAGAAGAGGAAGAGGAAGAGAAGTGGAGCATGAGCACATGGCCTGGAGAAACTTCTGGGGGGGGGGGTCTCTTTCTTTTTTTGGTTTATCGAGACAGGGTTTCTCTGTATAGATCTGGTGTCCTGGAACTCACTTTGTAGACCAGACTGGCCTCGAACTCAGAAATCCACCTGCCTCTGCCTCCCAAGTGCTGGGATTAAAGGCGTGCGCCACCATGCCAGGCTTCTAAGGGGTCTCAAAGATGTGGAAGATGATAGTGTAGTGGTAGGTCTTCCCAATCTAGGCACACAGCACATATTCATATTAATTGAGTTCTGTTTTCATCGCCAGGGCATATTTGGGTTGGAGATTTTCTGCAACAAAATGGTGCCTATGTGGGGCTCGAACCCATGTTCCCGAGATTAAGAGTCTCAAGCTCTACCAACTGAGTAATAGCATCCCTTCACAAATATGCACATACACATGCATGCATGACATAATTTTTAAATGTAAATAAAAATTAATAAATACTCAGTTTGATAGCATGACCATTTACAAAAATATCAATAGGTACACTCCTGAAGCACATGATTACCCTAGTTATAGTTTTTGATCATGTTTGCAATACTAGGCAGGAATTATCTCCTGTGGTTTAGGCCTCACCTCCAATCAGGAGGGTTATTATTTAATCCCATAAGTAGTCTCACTACTGTACCAGTGGGCAATCTTGCAGCATGCAATAGTCAGTGCTATATAAGACCATTAATGTCTTTTCTACCCAAATAATCTTCAGCAATAGAATCTTATCAACTTATAATGATGATCAACCAAGATCAATGACAACAACCTGCCTTATTTTGGATACCACTGCATTCTCACTGAACAGTAACTAGCATGGAGGCATAAGATTTTCATTTAATAACTCATGTCTTCTAGGAGAATCGTCATTCTCTAATATTGTATATTTCTGTTCAGACTTTAGAAAAATAAATCATATAAGAAATTTATTTCTGATTGTGTGTGTACGTGCACGTGCTTGGCCACCCATGTGTGTAACCATGTGCCCTTATGTCTGCTTGTGCTCAGTGCCCTGGAGCTGGAGCTACAAGTGGTTGTGAGTCACCTGACAAGTGTGCTGGAAACTGAATTTTCTGTTCACTATTGAACCATTTATTCAGCCTATTATAAAACTCTTAATATATATTTAATGAGCTTACAAAGTAGCCCTGTTTCATAAAACTTTATTTTATATAGTCTTAGTTGTGGTTAGCTCTTACTATAGTCTCCCTTTCACTCAACCTATTTTCTCAATCCAGATTAAACTTTTAACTTCATTTATTCTTCCTTTGAAATTTCATATTTCATATATTCTGTTGTGCCCTCTCATTTATTTGTTATATTAGTTACATTCTATGGCTATAATAAAAGATGATGACCAAGGTATTACAGAAAAAAAAAGTCTATTTTGGTTTTAATTTCATTATGTTAAAGTCCAGAGTGGAAGGTACACCATTGTAGCAATTGGAAAGCATCTCATCAGGAATAGGAAGAACTCATAACCATTTTTAAAATATTTTGAAATTAAAATATAATTATATAACTTCTCCCTTTTTTCAACTGATTATATATATTTTGTTGCCTTTTTTCTTTGTTATTGGCACACACACATCCACACACATCATATATACATTATATATGTATTTATGTACAAATATATAATTTCATAGGAATTTCAAATCTCCTTCCTAGATGGAAGAGGACATAGACCCTATATTTTTATGGAGAGCATATTTTAAAAGTCCAGTTATATTTACCCAATCATATTGCTTATGTATGCTGACTTTTCATTTTCGCTATCATATTTATGTTTTCCCCGTGTTTGTCATTCACAAAACAATGTCATATTATTCAAGTTAACCTTCTAAGAGAAGAGTTAAATAAAATTTCATCTCTACCCATTTGAAACTATTGTATGAAGGTAGTTGTTTCTCTGATATTAGATGATATATTGAGCAATGTACATACTTATCTGTTAATACTCAAATAATAAAAAAAACCTTGCTCACTTTAACTCACATGAAATGATTTATTTAATAATTAATATACCATTTCTAGTATAATAATAAAAAGTGTTCTGACTTTATTCAAAATTAACAATCTCCTTTTACATAGTTCTTTTCTGCTTTTGGTTGCCTGCTTATAGTGGTGGGAACCAGGTATTATTTCAGGTTTGAGTCATGATTATGTCCATATAAGCATTTTCTCCTCTCCCTAAACAACCAATTTTTTTTCAGAGTTGGGAAATTGTATGAATAGGAAGGGGAAAAAAAGGAAATAATTGTGTGCAGTTATACAAGTTGAACATTTTCCACTTACTCTTATATCATCTTAATGGGAAACAGAAACTACTCAACTTCACTGATAAAAAACAAAGCTGACTTTTTTTTTTTTAATTTTCATGGCAAATATATAAGGTGACTTCCATAGGATGCTTCTTCTAAGCCTTCCCCTTTTATTGATCACCTCTAATCTACTAAGAAAGACTTCAAGGAGGTCATATAAAGAGCATTAATGACCTCCGGCATTAAAGAACAGGCTAAATCTCTAAAGTCAATCATTGAAATATCGGAGACTCTGAAGCAATATACACTAAATTCAATGTGGCAGCTACCATCTTAAACTACTGTACTCAACAAAGTATCAGCCATATTTGAAGGAAAAGATTCTATGATTCCAGCAGGCTAAATCAATGTCATATTTAGATATGCCATGAACAAAATATGGGAATAAATTCTTTGAATTTTAAAGAAGAATATGCATGCTCAAGAGACTGTTGAGAAAATAAATCTATTAGTATTGAAAGACAAAAGTATGAACTGTTCAACATCCTTAGTCATCAGGGAAATGCCAATCAAAACAACACTGAGATTACACCTCACACCATTCAAATTGGCTAAGATCAAAACCTTAGGTGACAGCAGATGCTGGAGAGAAGGTAGAGAAAGAGGAACACTCTTCCATTAATGGTGGGATTGCAAGCTGATACAACCACTCTGGAAATCAGTCTGGTGGTTCTTCAGAAAATTGGACCTGAGGACCCAGCTTTACCACCCCTGGACATATACCCAAATAATTCTCCAACATATAACAAGGACACATGCTCCACTATGTTCATAGCAGCCTTATTTATAATTGCCAGAAGATGGAAACAACCCAGTGGAATGAATACAGAAAATGTGGTATATTTACATAATGGAGTACTACTCAGCTATTAAAAACAATGACTTCATGAAATTTGCAGGCAAATGGATGGAACTAGAAAATATCTTCCTGAGTGAGGTAACCCAGTCCCAAAAGAACACACATGGTATGAACTTGATAAGCAGATATTAGGAAAAAAAATTCAGAATACCCATGATAGAAGTCACAGACGATATGAAGCTCAAGAACAAGGAAGACCAAAGTGTGGATGCTTCATTCCTACTTAGAAGGGGGAACAAAATAATCATGGGAGGTAGAGGGAGGACCTGGGAGGGAGAGAGGAGGGGAGGAAAAAGGGGGAGCAGGAGCAGGTGTGGGAGGATATGGGGGAGCAGAACAGAGGGTCAGGAAATTGAATGGAGATGTGTAGCAGTGGGGGATAGGGAACTGCAGCTAGCCACTAGGAAGTCCCAGATGCCAGGAAAGGAAGAGGCTCCCGGGACTCAATGGGGATGACATTAGCTGAAATACCTAACAAAGGGGAGAGAGAACCTATATAGACCACTACATTCAGAGGTTAAGCATGGCCCCCAGTTGAGGGATGGGGCCACCCACCCATATCAATTAACAAATATCTACATGGTCTATTTAGTTAGTTGATAGATTCTCCTATGAAATATACCACATCCTGGAGTACAAATATTAACAAAATCAGAATACGTGAAACTACTAAGTGCATCCTATCTACACAAAATACGATAAATCTTAAAATAGACACGAAACAAATCTCTAGTAAGTACACAAACTCATGAAGATTAAACAATTCATTGCTGAATAATGAATGGGTCAAAGAAGAAATAACAGAAGAAATAAAAACATAAAAATATTCCTGGAACTAAATGAAAACACAACAGAACAAAACATCTGAGGAACATTAAAAGCAGCCCTATGAGTGAAATTTATAGCTTTAAGTACCTACAATTAAAAAAAAAATCAGAAATAACACAATTGACTTCATGGTTAAACCCCAAAATTTGGAAAAGCAAGAATAACCTAAACCAAAGTATAGCATACAGCAAGAAATAATGAAAATTAGACTAAAGGTTATTGAAATAGAAAAAAAAAATTATGGAGAATCAACAAATCTAATGGCTGGTTCTTTGAGATAAACCACATCCACAGGCTCTTGGCCCAAATAAATAAGTAAATAAATAAATGACACAATATCATGAATGACTTTTTGAAGCAAAGCATCTGTTTTCTTATGGCATTCAGTTGTGCTTTCTGGCCAAATATCATTCTAGTTGGGCTTGTTGATTATTTATACCCTCTCAGAGAGGGATGGAATTAGCCATGTAACCTTCTCCTGAATATCCGGGCACTCTCTAATATGTATTGTATACAACCCTCTCTTAATGTTATGTGGCCTTGGGAAGAGGCTAGAGCACATAGACTAGGAAAAGCTTGGGAAGAGGTACTGCATCTTTTCATGTGGCCTGTTATGGGAAAAGCATTCATATCCTAGTAAGTAGACCTTCAAATATGTTCTATTATGGATCCTAGTATACTCCTTGGTTCCCCTGAGAGATTTTTTTGTAAAGATCATGCCTTGATTTGTCATTGCAACCCCAGGAGAAGGAATAAACTTTACTTATGTTCTCACTTAGGAAGGACATTTAGCAAACCTTGGCACAGTTGGCAGGATATGACAAAATAATGATGACTTTGGATCAATGGTATTATACCCTATGTGGTCCATAAGTCAAGAAACAAAGCAATGTTGCCTGAGGGATTGTTGCAGAAGAAATTTTGATCTGGTGGTTTGTACTGAATGTAGTGGCTGAAGCATAGATAGTACAGAGAAAGCTGAGATATAACTGAGGTAGGGCCACCCGGGAATTGTTATAGGTGAGAACAATCCCCAGATAATATTTTTATTGCATATGGTATGAGGCAATGGGATTGTCTGATTGGTAGGGTAGTACACTCTGAGGTTGTGAAGATGCAAAAGGCCTAGAGTAGATATTAAACGTCTAGGGAGTAATACATCAGGGATGGAGGTGGCAATGAGCAGCTGCCGAGGCAGCCTGGCTGCCTGTCTCTGAGGTTTTGGTAGCAGCCTAAAGAGAGATTGCAGGTATAAGGAAAAATTAATGTGAAAAGAGATTATGAGGATGGTGTCTTCAACACTGACCTCTGATTTAGTGTGTAAAATGTATATAGCCTTCTATGTTTTATAACTAGGAGGAAAAAAAGAAAAAACAGGGAGAAGTCCCAGATTAGACATGTAATAAAGAACCCCTCCTGGGACCCCAAAACTTGCAAATTCTCGGCAAAATCAGACAGCAAAGGCAAAGGAAGTGGCGTTGAAGTGCCAGATGCTCCTCAGCTCCTGGTCCTAACTTTAATACAGAGAATGGGGAAATCTGATAGTGATGGATAACAAATAAAAAAAAGGGGGGCAAGTACAAGATGCTATGGTAATCAGGGAATACTCAGATTCAGAGCTGTTGGATCTACGTAAGGCTTTACAAGCAATGAAGGAATGGCCTGTGATGGTGTGAGGCATAGGAGTGTGTGGCATCAATCTAAGGGATTAAATGAATGTTTCCCAATCAAAGATCTTATAAGGTTAATTAGTTCCTGGTGGATTGAATCATAGGAGCCATTAGGGTTACCTGGTTATCTCCAGCCATTTTCACCACTCATTTTTGGTCCCGGAAAACAACAGGAGGACATTGTCTATAAAGAAAACTGGAGATTCAGAAAGCAGTGTCTAGTGTTCAGTTTAAAGGCCTAGACTGGATTATATTTACAGAAGAACTAAGAAAGAAGGAAATTGGTATGGAGCACTGGTGACAACACTGAGCATCATGGTTGACCTGCACCAAGTGGGAAAGGCTACTAGGATTTAGACCTTCAAGTAAACCATGCTCACATCAAGTGATGCACAAGCACCTACCTCCAACTCCATCTCCAGGGCAACCCAGCCTCCTGGCCTCGGTGGGCACCTCTATTCATGTCTATATATCACCACCTACACATACAAAAATATATTCATAAATAAAAATCATTTAAAACTTTCAAATTTTAAATTAAATTGTAAGTAAGCAGCCCTTCTAAGTTCAAGCTAAGTTGTCAGTATTATCCCATTACTAAAACCAGACAATGACACACAAAAAAAGAGAAAAACTATAGACAAGTAATAATGATCAAAATAGATACAAATTATGGTAGTCTAACTGTATGTCTGCATGTTATCACCCTGCACAAAACTCAAGTCCAACTAATCAAATAGCTCAGTATAATATAAGACATACTAAATCTAAAAGAAGAGAAAGTAAAGAATAGCATTGAATCCATTTGGTAGAGGAGACAACTTTCTGAACAGAACACCTACAACTCAGGCACTAAGATCAACAATTAATAAATGGGACTTCTTAAAACTGAAAAGCTTCCATAAGGCAAAGGACGCCATAAAAGCACGAAATGACAGCCTGCTAAATGGGAAAAGTTTGCCACCAATCTGACATCAGGCAGAGGGCTGATATGCAAAATATATATAAAGAATTCAAGAAACTAGACATCAGCAAACAAAATAATCCAAATTTAAAGGGGGGATACAGATCTAAACAGAAAATTCTCCACAGAGCAATCTCTAATGGCCAAGAAGCACTTAAAGAAATGTTTAATGTCTTTAGCAATCAGGGAAATGCAAATCAAAATGAATCTGAGATTCCATCTTACACTCATCATAATGGCTAAGTTCAAAAACTCAAGTGACTCGTGCTCGTGAGGATGTGGAGCAAGGGGAACACTCATCCATTGCTAGTGAGAATAAAAACTTATACAACCACTCTGGAAATCAATTTTGCAGTTTCTCAGAAAACTGGGGATGATTCTACCTGAATACCGCACTATATCACTCCTGGAAAAATAATCAAAATACCCAAAGATGCTTTACCAAACCACAAGGACAGTTGTTCCTTTATGCTCATAGCAGCAGCTCCATTTGTAATAGCTAGAAACTGAAAAAAAAAAAAATAGATGTGTCCCTCAACTGAAGAATGGTTAAAGGAATGTGGTACATTTTCACAATAAAACATTATTTAGCTATTAAAAACAATGATATAAAGCATACGGGCAAATGGATGGAAAAGATCATTGTGAGTGAGGAAACCCAGACCCAGAAAAATAAACATGTCATGTGCTCATTTATATGTGAGTATTAGCTATAAAGCACAAGATGTACAATCCATAGACTGAAAGAAACTAAACAATGAGGAAGGCTCAAGGGCAGATGGATGGATGAATCTCACAGAGAAGTGGAAATAGATTAGACATCATGGGAAGCCAGAGGAGGGATCTAGAGAAAGGGATAGGAGTGGAGATAGGAACAGGAGGGATTAGATGAGAGGACAGAGGGAGAGTACTGAGAGAGACAACTGGAATGGGGGACATCTCTGGGACAAGCTATAAACCTAAGACAATGAAGACCCGCAGAATTCACAAAGGGCAATCCTAGCTGTTGTGGACAGACATGGAGCTAATTATATTTGATGTTAATTCTGTTCTCCTGTGAGGGGTTGTGAACAAGGAATGAGTCAGAACACAGGTGATGTCCTGTAAACCTGTTTCCCACCTTAATTTGTAAAATAAAGGGGAGCTGATGATTGGGCAGATAAAAGGGAAGATGGAGAGGAAGATAAGGAGAGAGCAAGAAAAGAAAGAGAAAATGGAAGAGAGAGAGGATTCAGAGGAGGAGGAAGACAAAGAAAAGTGGAGCAGAAGCACATGGTCTGGGGAAACTAAGTTCTAAGGGGTCTCATAGATGTGGAAGATGGTAGTGTAGTGGTAGATCTACCCACTATAGGCACACAGCATGTAATCATATTAACTGTGTTGTGTTTTCATTGCTGGGGCATATATGGGAGGAGATTTACTGCAACACCTAGCTAAGACTTCTAGCAATGGGAAATATGGAGCCTGAATGGGCCATCTCCTGTAACCAGGCCAGACTTCCAATGGAAGTATTGAGATAACAACCCAGCCACAAAACCTTTGATCTACAATTTGTCCTGCCTAAATGATATACAGGGATAAACATGGAGCAGAAATTTGGGAAATGGTCCAGCTTGAGACCTATGCCATGAGAGGGAACCCTCCTCTGTCCCTGTTAATGATATTCTGCTATACTTGCAAACAGGAACCTGGCATACTGTTAGTTTCATCCAGAAAATGATGGAAATAAATGCAAAGACCTACAACCAACCATGAGGCAGAGGAATCATGTGGATGAGAGGGAGTAGGAGCCACAGGGTCAGGAACAGCATAAGAATATTTACAGAATCAACTAACCTGGGCCCATAGGGTCTCACAGAGACTGAACTGCTAGCTATGTATCATGTAGAAGACTGACCTAGACCCCTTACCTCTGCACATATGTAATAGTTGTATAGCTTGGTCTTCATGTGGGGCTCCTAGCATCAGGAACAGGAGCTGTCTCTGACTCTGATGCCTTCCTTTGCCACCCTTTCTCCTTATAGGGCCACCTTATCTAGGCTCAATAGGAGAAGATAAGCTTAGTCTTACTGCAATTTGATATGCTAAGGCTGGTTGGTATCCATGGAAAGCCTCCTTTCTGAAGAGAAAGGGTGGAGGAGTAAATGGGAGACAAGTAGAGACGAGAGAGGGGAAATTGCAGTTCAGCTGTAAAGGTAATTGATTGAATAATTAATTTAAAAACTTAAAGGAACATAGCTGTAATTGTTAAAGAGATTAGCACCACTAAACATAGATCTCTTGCTCATCATTGGAGAAATAGGAAAGATGTCCTTATGCAAAGAGCACAGCCATCAAATTCTCCATCTTAAAAAATGGGGACTTTGCTTGCAAGAATGGAGCATAATCCAAGGATGTCTCTGATGTGATTTCTTGTGGGAAAACAAATATATGGATAATTACTTAAAGTAAACACACAAATGCCAATGTAACTGAGGTCCAAAAGGGCTAAGCAAGAAAACTTGGGACCACAGTTACATTTTATTTTTATCCCCATGTATTTTACTGGAATCAAAGATGAAAAAGAAGATAATCAAGACTTGTGCCAAAGGTTATGACAGGTTTGGTATTACTTATAAAGGATTCTCAAATGACTTTCAAGAAGTATCTTAGATTATGGGAAAATTAGCAAATAAGTTAGTATAATTTGTTTATTTCAACCTTCCTATAGCCAACAAAATATTAATACATACTGATAATATAGATAATATTCAGGTCTGGGTCCTCTCTTGACAGAATCCAGAAACTACATTGAAAAGGTATATAATAGAAAATTAACTTTGAGCATATCATTTATTCAAAGAATTTCCTTATGTGTTTTGTAACTATATTATTTGGTAGACTAAATTTTGAGAACTTAGAAAAGCATTAAAGGGAGTGAGTGAGTTGGGGAGCAGGGCGGGGGGAGGATATAAGAGACTTTCAGGAAAGCATTTGAAATATAAATGAAGACAATATCTAATAAAAAAATGAATAAAAGAATAAAAGAAACAAAATACAATAAATATCAAAGTAATCTTAAGTACAAGGCTGGAGGTATTTAAATATCTAACTCCAGATTATATGATAGAGCAATAGTGATAAAGACAGACTGTTTCTGGCATAACAATAGACAGGAACGCCAATGTAACAGAATAAGGTGTGAATAAAATGCAGTTTATATAGTCACTTAATATTTTGTAGTTTGTAAAAACATAGTTTGTGAAAAAGATATTCTGTTAAATAAAGGATGCTAGAAAACTGTACTTCTATGAGCATAAGCATGAAATTATATTTATTAATTTTCATTTATACACAAATCAATTAAAAATGGACCAAAACCCTTAATTTAAAACCTGGAATATTGTAATTTCTAGATGAAAACATAGAAAATACCTTTCAAGATATTAGGGTAGAAAATAAAAATTTTAATAAAATGCATGGGAACCAGCATCATCCATCAAAGGATGGGATCAAGTGAAAATAGAAGTCTCTGTACAGCAAAGAAAAGAACCAACAAAGAAAACAGGCAACGGGTAAAATGAGAGGAAATCCATGACTGCTATACTTCAGATAAAGGGCTAAAATCTAGAATTTACAAAGAATTGCTTAAATTAAGTACTAAGGAAGGTAAACCAACAATCAACAAGTGGGCAAATGAACTGAATAGACCATTTAAAAAAATTAAACACAAATAGCCCAAATTTATTTTTTTAAGTGGTCAATATTGCTAGGCATCGGGGAAATTGAAAGTGAAACTACCATGAATTACTGTCTCACTCCAGTCAGAATTGCCCAACAGTGGAAAGAAGGAACCTGAAGAGACCACTTGCTCTAGTCACACTGGATTTCTACTGGAAGGATGAGGGACACCAACCCACCTACAAAAATGCTGGCCCCAGATTGCTCCTGTCTTAAAAAAAAAAAAAAAAATCAGGGACAAAAATGGAGCAGAGACTGAAGGAATATCCAACCAGTGACTTGCCCAACTTGGGATATATCCCATAGGCAAGGCACCAATCCTTGACACTATTACTGATATGTTGTGCTTGCAGACAGGTGCTTGGAATGCCTGTCTTCTGAGAGGCTCTAACAGCAGCTGATGGAGACAGATACAGATACTTACAGCCAAGAATTAGACTGAGGTTGGGAACCCCTATGGAAGAGTTACTTTATGCATTGGTATTTTATTTTTACTTCAAGACCTACAATGTGAATGACCTATGAAACCCTTGCATGGCACTGACTGACAGTCCTTCTTTCTTTTTCTCTCTTGACCATGTTAACTATATTCTGTGACATACATTATAAAGCTTGAAGGCCTTTGCAAGGATATTTGGCCTACCTCTTCACTTAGGCAGTCCTGAAAAATCTTTGGGCTTGTATTTCTATGAAGAGATTCCATACCACAGCAATTCTTACAATGGAAAATATTTAATTGGGGCTGGCTTACAGTTTAAGAAGTTTAGTACATTATATCATGGCAACATGCATGCAGACATGGTGCTGGAGAAGGAGCCAAAAGTTCCATATCTTGATCACAAATATCAGAAGGAAGCTGTATGCCACACTGGGTATAGCTTGAGAATATAAGACCTCAAAGACCACCTTCACAGTGATATACTTTCTCCAACAAGGCCACACCCACTACAAGTCCACATCTAAAATTGATGCTCCCTATTGCCAAGCATTCGAATATATGAGTATATGGGGGCCACTCCTATTCAAACTACCACAATATATACACAGATTTCTGTGTTTTATGACAAGATATCCTGGATCAGAACCAAGGGCCAGTATCCTATCATGTTACCATGTTGCCATGAGATGTTATTATGTTCTCTCAGGACTAAATACTTGAGTTTGAACATTTAGAATCCATGTAATTTTATCTACCACAGAATCCAGGGAATGTTGAGTTCCTTGTCTTTATGAGATAATATCAGTCATGATTCCTCTGACATTCATTTCATTTTCTTGGTTGACATTCATTTGAGATCCCATTTTCAGATTTGGAGATATGAGTAACACAGCACTTTGCCAACATGAAGGGTAGAACCAAGTGACAATGTATTCACAGAAACACAGAGAAATAACTTCTAGATCCTCTACAACTTGTCTCTGCCTCTTAAAAATGGTACCATAAACTCCATCTATTGCTAAATGTCATAAAGATCTCAAATACTGCCTCTGTAACTGTTATCAGAGAGATTCATAATCCCAAGCTCTATGTTCATAGATCTGTCCACTAATTTTGAGTCTCAGTTTCTTTATCCAGAAAAGTGAGAATACTAACTGTACAGACTTTACAAGATATGTGAATTAAACAGAATAATGATGAGTAAGTTTGTTGATGTGAAAGAATAGTACAATAAATAATTAGTGATAATAAGAATGATGTTTGATCTCAATTGGTCTTCAATTAGTTTCTTTTTGTTATCATCCAGGCTTAGGAGACAATTTGAATATTTTTTGTACTCTTTTTGGAGTCTAACTTCTTGAGTTCTTTATATAGTTTGGATATTAGCCCTTCAGTCTTAGGGTTTTGCTGCTGTGAACATACACCATGACCAAGGCAAGTCCTATAAAGGACAACATATATATGGGGCTTGCTAACAGGTTCAGAGGTTAAGTCCATTATTATCAAGGTGGGTGCTTGGCCGCATACAGGCAGGCATGGTGCAGGCAGAACTGACAGGTCTACATCTAAAGGCTGCTAGTGGAAGATTGGCTTCCAGGAAGCTAGGATGACTTAAAGCTAGGATGTCTTTTTTTTTTTTTAGATATTTTTTTATTTACATTTCAAATGCTATCCCAAAAGTTTCCTATATCCTCCCCCCACCCTGCTCCCCCACCCGCCCACTCCCATTTCATGGCCCTGGCATTCCCCTGTACTGGGGCATATAAAGTTTGCAAGACCAAGGGGCCTCTCTTCCCAGTGATGGCCAACTAGGCCATCTTCTGCTACATATGCATCTAGAGACACGAGTTCTGGGGGTATTGTTTAGTTCATATTGTTGTTCCACCTAAAGGGTTGTAGACCCCTTCAACTTCTTGGGTAATTAAAACCCACACCCACAGTTAAACACCTACTCCAAAAAGGTGACACCTACTCAAACAGGGCCACACCTTCCAATAGTGCCACTCCTGGGGCTGAGCATATACAAACCGCCAAAGCTCTTTATCCATGTAGGGTTAGTGAGGATTTTTCCCCAATATATAGGTTTCCATTTTTTCCTATTAACAGTGTCCATTGCCTTACAGAAACTTGGCAATTTGATGAGGTCCCATTTGTCAATTGTTGATCTTAGAGCCTGAGCCACTGGTTCAGAAAATGTTTTCCTGTGCCAATGCATTTGAGACTCTTTCCGACTTTTTCTTCTATTAGATTCAGTGTATTTGGTTTTATGTTGAGGTCCTTGATCCAATTGGACTTGGGAATTGTACAAGGTGATAAATATGGATCAATTTGCATTCTTCTACAAACACACTACCAGTTAGATCAGCACTATTTGTTGAAGATGATTTCTTTTATCCGTTGTATGTTTTTGGCTTCTTTGTTAAAGATCAAGTGTCCATATATGTGTGAGTTTATTTCTAGGACTTCAGTTCTATTCCACTGATCAATCTGTCTGTCTCTGTATCAATACCATGTGTTTTTTTTTTATCAATATTTCATTGTAGCATAGCATGAGGTCAGGGACAGTGATTATCCTAGCAGTTCTTTTATTGTTGAGAAATGTTTTGTCTTTCCTGGGATTTTCGTTTATTCCATATGAAGTTTAGAACTGTTCATTCCATATCTATGAAGAATTGTGTTGGAATTTTGATGGGATTGCACTGAATCTGTAGACTGCTTTTAGAAAAATGGCCATTTTTACTATGTTAACCCTACTGATCCGTAAGCACAGGAGATAATTCCATCTTCTGGGGTCTTCTTCGATTTCTTTCTCTGGGGACTTGAAGTTCTTGTCATATAGATCTTTCACTGGCTTGGTTAGAGTTGCATCAAGATATTTTACATTATTTATGGCTATTATGACAGGTGAAGTTTCCCTAATTTCTTTCTCAGCCTGTTTGACCCAGAATTGTTCCTGTCTAAAGGAAAAGCAGAGACAAAAGTAGAGCAGAGATTGAATGAAAGGCCATCCAGTGACTGGCCCAACATGGGATCTATCTCTTGAGTGGGCACCAAACTCTGACACTACTATTGATACCATGTTGTGCTTGCAGACAGGAGCCTAACATGGCTGACCTCTGAAAGGTTCTACCAGCAGATGACTGAGACAGAAGCAGATACATAGAGTCAAACAATGGACTGAGGTCCAGGACCCCTATGAAAGAGGCAGGGGAAGGATTGAAGGATTTGAAAGAGATGACAATCCCATAGGAAGACCAATACTATTAACTAATCCATACCCTTCAGAGATCCTAGAGCCTAAGCTTCAAAATAATGAGAATACATGAACTATTCTATGGCCCCTAGTATATATGCAGCAGAGGGCTGCATTGCCCTAATTCTAATATGCCTAATCCTGTAAATACATGATGCCCCAGGGAAAGAGGATGCAGGGGAGTGAGGCTGAGGTGTGTGGGTGGGTGAGGAAGTGGGTTAGGGGGCTGGGAAGCACCATCTCAGAAGTAAAGATGTGAATTTCTCTTGGAGGGAGCACTGGAAAGGAGGTGACATTTTTAATGTAAATAAATAAAACAATTTAATAATAATTCAAAATGTACTCTTTACTAGATTCAATATATATTAAATGGCTTCATCCCTTGTATATTAAGCCCTCAGAGAATGACAAAAGCCAATGACCTCAAAAAGATTGAAGATTAAGCCAAAGAACAAACAGAAGCTGAAGCCCAAGGACTCTTAATGAGTTTTGGATGGAGTGTCTCCTGAATCAACAGAGTGATATAACAAATTTAGAAAAACAATTGCAGAAGCAAATCTAGATGAGAAAAAAAATGATAAATGATGTCTCAAAGTATTAGATAAATATGTTTCTTCTCCATACCATACCTTGCGTCCAGATAGTCCAACTGGGACACTGAGCACACTAGAGAACATGTCTCAAAAAAGAAAACAGGCAAGTACTATGAAAGTTTTTAAGGAGAAGGAAGGGTCAGATAGAGAGAGATGTGATGGCGAGTCTTGGTTATCGACATGACTACATCTGTAATTAACAAAAACACAACTGGGTGGGTACACCTGTGAGGGATTTTTTTTCCCTTAATTAAATCATTTGATATTGGAAAACCAACTTTTAATCCAAATCTTCAGAGGTGGGAAGATATGTCTTTAATCTGGGCCATACTTTCAGCTGGAAGCCTATATAAGTTTCAAAGAAGAAGCAAGCTTGTTCTTTCTCTTGGCCTGCTTGCCCCCATTCTCACTATAAAGTCCTTTCCCTTCACTGGCATTAGAGCAAGTTCTTCAGGCTTCTGGCATATAGTGAATACCATCTGTGACCTCCAGCTTTCTGGAGTGAACAGCTACTAGATTCTTCATTGTTGGACTATCTGGACGTGTGAGCGCAAACACACACACACACACACACACACACACACACAGAGACAGAGAGAGAGACAGACAGACAGACAGACAGACAGACAGACAGAGAGATGGCATGCAAGAAAATGTGTCTTGTAAAAGAAAACAGGCAAGTACTATGAGAGTTTCTAAGGAGGAGAAAAGCGGAGGTAGATATATGTGATGGCTAATCTTAGTTGTCAATTTAACTACATCTGTAATTAACTAAAACTCAACTGGGTAGGTACACCCCCCCCCACACACAAATACATATATTTTTGTTCCTCTACAGAATCCTGACTAATAAAACTGGCAAGGTAAAACAAGTGAGAATACAAAACCATACAAATATAAGCACACACTAGGTAAATTAGTGTTTATGTCCTTTATTAATTTTATCTTTCCTTTTATTTAGCTTCATTTTCCACACTTATATATGTTATTTTATATATGAGTAGTCATTCTTTCTATTGCTGGGTATCATCCGATAGAGTTGCTGTATCATATTTGCCTGCAAAAGACACATTTTACGCATATTGAAGATTTAGAATAGGGTTGTTAGTAACATTTCTACAAGTTTTGTGTGTAAATATAAGTTTGGAATTGAGACAGTTGCTTACTTAGTACTCAATGATCCTTGGGTATCACCCTCTGAATACTGGGATTATAGGCATGTGCAATTCCACCAGCTGAACTTAAGGTTTTAACTAAAACTGATATTTTTTGAGTTTCATGATAAATGAGTTTTAACTATTTAAAAAAACAAAACAACAACAACAAAAAAGCTTCATCTTCATTTAAAACCAGCCATACCATTTTTTACTTCAACTAGTTCAGTGGATTTTATTGTAAACAAAAAAATGGATTTCTATATTTATATACATACATGTTAGACGCTTTATTGCTCCTGTCACAGAGTCAATGTAGAGGAGCTTGGCATCAATTATGTTATGAGTGTATCATTCCCTCTAATTTTTTTCAATTAGTTTTTATTAGATATTTTCTTAATTTACATTTCAAATGTTATCCCGAAAGTTCCCTCCTCCCCTCACCCTGTTCCCCTGCCCACCCACTCCCACTTCTTGGTCCTGGCGTTCCCCTGTATTGGGA
>LR749485.1:5431696-5456284 GCA_902729485.2 Mus minutoides | reverse complement strand
TTTTAGGTCCTGGATGGTTTTGTTCCATTCCATCACCTGTTTAGTATTCTTTTCCTGTAACTCTCTCAGTATTTCCTCTTTAAATGCTTTTAGTTGTTTATCTGTGTTTTCCTGTAACTCTCTAAGTTTTTCTTCTTTATATGCTTCTAGTTGTTTATCTTTGTTTTCCTATATTTCCTTCTTATAGTCCTCCATCATCATCATGACCAGTGATTTTATATCCATGTCCTGTTTGGTATTCTTTTCCTGTAACTCTCTCAGTATTTCCTCTTTAAATGCTTTTAGTTGTTTATCTGTGTTTTCCTGTAACTCTCTAAGTGTTTCTTCTTTATATGCTTCTAGTTGTTTATCTTTGTTTTCCTGTATTTCCTTCTTATAGTCCTCCATCATCATCATGACCAGTGATTTTATATCCATGTCCTGCTTTTCTGGTGTGCTGTTATATCTAGGACTTGATGTTGTGGGTGAGTTTGGGTCTGGTGATGCCAAGTACCCTTGGATTCTGTTGCTTCTGTTCTTGCACTTTCCTTCTGCCATCTCTGCCCGAGGAGACCTGGCGTTGGTGCAGACCAGAAAGGACCTGCTGTTCTGCCCTGGGCCTTTATCAATCTCCTGGCTGATGTCTCAAGTTCCACGAGATTTGGCTGGAACAGAGGCTGTGTTCCCCTGCTCACCTCACTTCCAGAGATATCTTGGGGAGTCCCGAAAGAGCCTAAGAGAGTGCACAGAGCCTGAGGCCCGGGCCCTGAGCTCCTGATGTGGTCTTAAAGTCCTGGAGTTGCTGGGCTCAGAGGAAAGATGGCGGGGTGGCAAGTGCTCTGGCTGGGAGAGGCCCAGCCTCCAGTGGGGCGGAGTTCTCAGTTCCTGCCCCTGGGGGCAACTGCTGACCCGCTGCTCCCAAAACCACCTCTGCACTGCACTCACGCGTAACCCCAAGGCGATCTTAAAGTCCTGGGGTGTCCCTAGCTGTGTCCGCTGGGCTCAGAGGAAAGATGGCGGGGTGGCCTGTGCTCTGGCTGGGAGAGGCCCAGCCTCCGGTGGGGTGGAGTTTTTGGATCCTGCCCGTGGGGGCAACTGCTGACCCGCTGCTCACATGGGTTTTTCTTAAGCTGGGCGTGGTGGTGCACGCCTTTAATCCCAGCACTCAGCAGGCAGAGGCAGGCAGATTTCTGAGTTCGAGGCCAGCCTGGTCTACAAAGTGAGTTCCAAGACAGCCAGGGCTATACAGAGAAACCCTGTCTCAAAAAACCAAAAAATAAAAATAATAATAATCATCCTCATCATCCTCATCATCACTGAAAAGTTGGAGGAGGGGCTGAAGTGCATATCTTTCCCTTAGTAATGTACATTCTACTTCCTTTTACACTCTGCACTTTGGACAGCTATGGGTCTCTGTGTTGATTACCATTTATTATAAACAGAACCTTCTCTGATGGTTGTTGAGATGTGTCTAAATTTATGCATATAATGATAAATAATGTATAGGTGCTTTAATATTATGATCACTACCAAACTAATAGTAGGACCTATGACCCACCTAGCTAAAGATTTACAACTCAACATTAGTGCTAGATATAGGTTTTATCTTGTGGAATGAGACTTAAACACAGTAAGAAAGTAGTCAGATACTTCTATGACCTTCATGCTACTGACATGAGGTGGCACATCTAGTGAAGCCTGAAAACAGTTGTAGGTTACAGGGTTCACAAGAGGGGGGGGCTTATGCTCACTTCTTTTCCAAGAAATATGTATATCACTTTCAAATTGAAATTTAGTCTGCAGTGATGAAGTTTCCAGCCAACATGACCTTGATTTCTTCAGATTCAAATATTTGAAGTCTTCAGCTACAGGGTCTTAACATCGTGTCCAGCAGGAGAACTAGTAGCATTGTCATTAGCATATAATGTTTAGGGGTCTTTGGAAAGAGCTGACTATTATAACATAGCCAAAGCATTAGAATTAGAGCTTAAAATAACCTTCTAAATATGATTGTGACGGTTTAAATATACTTGGCCCAGAGAATGGCACTATTAGGAGCTGTGGCCTTGTTGGAGGAAGTGTGTTACGGAGTGGTTGTCCAATGAGACCCTCCTCCTAACCACATGGGAGTCTTCTCCTAGGAGCCTTCAGATGAAAATGTAGAACTCTCAGCTCTGCCTGTACCATGCCTGTCTGTATGCTGCCATGCTTCCACCTTAATGATAATAGACTGAACCTCTGAACCTGTAAGGCAGCCACAATTAAATGTTGTCTTTATAAGGGTTACCATGGTCATTGTGCCTATTCATAACAATGAAAACCCTACCTAAAACAATGATAGAGGTTCTTAAAGAGGAAAGATGGAATCTATGAAAACAAAAACAAATAATGGAAAAGTGAATAAAATAGTTCAAGACTTGAGAGTGGAAATAGAACATATAAAGAAAACCAAAAATGAGAAAAATATAGAAAAGAAAAATGTAAGATCTTTAACAGGAATTTCCAGCAAGTCTTACCTGCAGAATACAGGAGATGGATGATAGAATCTTGGGCATTTCAGCAGGATAGAACAAATAGCTCAGTTAAAGAAAGTGTTAAATCAAAAAGGCAGGCAAACAGACAGTCCTGACACAGACATCCAGGAAATCTGTGATACAATGTAAAGCTAAAAATCTAAGAATAATAGAAATAGAAGAATAAGAAGAGACCCAAGTCAAAGAAAATGTTTTCAACAAAACATAGAAGAAAATTTTTTAACTTAAAGAAGGATGTAGCTGGGTGTGGTGGCACACTCCTTTAATCCCAGCACTTGGGAGGCAGAGGCAGGCAGATTTCTGAGTTCGAGGCCAGCCTGGTGTACAGAGTGCGTCCCAGGACAGCCAGGGCTACACAGAGAAACCCTGTCTCAAAAAACCAAAAGCCAAAAAAAGAAGAAGAAGAAGAAGAAGAAGAAGAAGAAGAAGAAGAAGGAGGAGGAGGAGGAGGAGGAGGAGGAGGAGGAGGAGGAGGAAGAGGAGGAGGAGGGGGAGAAAGAGGAGGAGAAGGAAGAGGAGGAGGATGTACTTACAAGATGTGCACAAGAATCATACAGAATACCAAATAGGCTAGACCAGAAAAGAATGATCCCTCAGCACATAATAATCAAAGCACTAAATATTACAGAGAAAAAATAAATATTAATAGTTGCAAGAGAAAAGAACCAAGTAACATATACAGGCAAATCTAGAATTATACTGGACTTCTCAATGGAGACACTAAAAGCCAGAAGAGCCCAAACAGATTCTAATATATCACAGATGCCAGCCAGACAATTGTAACCCAGAAAAGCTCTCAATCACAATAGATGGAGAAAACAAGATATTTTATGATAAAACTAAATTTACTCAATATCTACCTACATATTGAGCCCTACAAAAGGCACTCAAAGGAAATTTCCAATGTAAAGTGTTTAACCACAACCAAGAAAAGAGAAAGAATGCATAACCACAGACAAGGCAAAGAATAGAACAGAAATACACACAAATGTACACATATGTGGCTCCCCCCCCACACAAATACCACAAGAGCAAAATAACAGAAAACAACAAACACTGTTCACTGATATCTGTCAACATAAATTGTCCCTATTTTCTAATAAAAGGATACATACTAAAAGTATGGTTTTGAAAATAGGATACCTTCTTTTGGATCCAAGAAATAAATTTTAACACAAAAAATAGACATCAGTAGAATCAGGAAAAGAATGGAAAAAATTATCCCAAGAAGAAAGATTCTGCTTCTGCAATAATTTTTAAATCTGACAAAATAAGCTTCAAACCAAAACTAATCAAAGAGATAAATAATGACTCTATATGATCATCAAAAATAAAATCCACCAAGAGGACACTGCATTATTACAATATATGTACTAAAAAGAAGGGTCCACAGATTCATAAAAGAAACACTACTACAGAGTAAATAGCATATGGATCATCACACACTGAGCAGAAGACTTCAATACCCTACTCTTCTCAAAAGAGATGTCACCTAGTCTAAAAATTAACAAGGGAGATCCTGGAGCTAACTGATATTATAAAACATGTGGACCAGATATTTGACAGATTTCACCCAGATTTCACCCAAGGAAAAATAAATATACTGTCTTTTTGGTACCTCCAGGAACTTTCTTCAAAACTAAACACATATGTGGGCACAAATAAAGTCACAACAAAAATAACTCGCTGCATTTGATTAGAACACCATGGATTAAAACTTGATATTACCAACAACAGAAAGCTTTCTTCTTCTTTTTTTGTTTTCTGCTTTTTGTTTTTGTTTTTTGTTTTTTATTTTTTGTTTGTTTTTTGTTTTTCTTTTCTTTTTTATTAGATATTTTTTTATTTACATTTCAAATGTTATCATGAAAGTTACCTATACCATCCCCCACCCTGCTCCCCTACCCACCCACTCCCACTTCTTAGTCCTGGCATTCCCCTGTATTGGGGCATATAAAGTTTGTAAGACCAAGGGGCCTCTCTTCCCAATGATGGCTGACTAGGTCATCTTCTGCTACATATGCAGCTAGAGACACGAGCCCTGGGGGTACTGGTTAGTTCATATTGTTGTTCTACCTAAAGGGTTGCAGACCCCTTTAGCTCCTTGGGTATAATGTCTCTAGCTTCTCCATTGGGGGCCCTGTGTTCCATCCTATAAATGACTATGAGCATCCCCTTCTGTATTTGCCAGGCACTGGCATAGCCTCACTCGAGATAGTTATATCAGGGTCCTTTCAACAAAATCTTGCTGGCATATGCAATAGTGTCTGGGTTTGGTGGCTGATTATGGGGACCGGAAGATCCAGCAATACCTCTACTGGGCATATACCCAGAAGATGTTCCAACTGGTAATAAGAACACATGCTTCACTATGTTCATAGCAGCCTTATTTATAATAGCCAGAAGCTAGAAAGAACCCAGATGTCCCTCGACAGAAGAATGGATACAGAAAATGTTTTACACAATGGAGTACTACTCTGCTATTAAAAAAGTGAATTTATGAAATTCTTGGGCAAATGGATGTATCTGGAGGATATCATCCTTAGTGAGGTAACCCTATCACAAAAAAGTCACATGATGTGTACTCACTGATAAGTGGATATTAGCCCAGAAACTTAGAATACCCAAGATACAATTTACAAAACACAAGAAAATCAAGAAGAACAAAGACCAAAGTATAGATACTTCATTCCTTCTTAGAATAGAGAACAAAACACCCATGAAAGGAGTTACAGAGACAAAGATTGGAGCTAATAGAAAAGGATGGACCATCCAGGGACTACTCCAACCGGGGATCCATCCCATAATCAGAAAGCTTTCAAATTCATGGAAACTGAGCAACTCACTACTGAATTTAAAATGGCTTATCACAGAACTTAAGATAGAAATTAAATATTTTCTAGAATTGATGAGAATTAATACATAACATACTCAAATTTCTATGACACAAAAAGATTCTAAGATGCAAGTTCATAGCACTAAGGGACTGAATTTCTTAAAAAATAGTACTTCTCTATACTACACACTTATTTTCATACCTGAATGCTCTAGAGCAAATAGAAAAAATCACATTGAAATGAGTAGATGGCAAAACAGAAACAGCAATCAAAATCAAGCCTGAAATCAATGAAATAGAAATGAACAACAAGAACAACAAAACAATACAAGGAACCAAAAAGTTGGAGGTACCCAGGGCTCCAGCTACATATATAGCAGAGGATGGGAGAAGAGACCCCTTGGCCTTGCAAAGACTCAATGCCCCAGTGTAGGGAATGAGAGGGTGGGGAGGTGGGAATGGGGAGCATCCTCAGAGAAGCAGGGGGAGGAGGACAAGATAGGGGGTTTCTGGAAAGGTTAAAAACTGGGGAAAGGGCTAACATTTGAAATATAAATAAAGAAAATATCCAAAGAAAAATTCTCAATAAAATATTTGCAAATTGAATCTGAGAACACATCAAAATCATCATCCATCATGATCAACTCAGCTTCATCTCAGAGATTTAGTGATAGGTCAACATATGTAAATCAATAATGTAATTCACCATATTAACAACCTTAAAGACAAAATAAAAATTAAAAAACAAAACACATGAACATCTCATTAGATGCTAAAAAGGCCATTGTTAAAGTTCAACACCCCTTTGATGATAAAAGTCCTGGCAAGATTAGGGATACAAGGGATATAACTAAAAATTAAAAAGACAAGTTACAGCCAGCTTAGAAACAACATCAAATTATATGGACAGAAATTCAAATAAATTCGCTAAAATCAGGAACAAAACATGTTGTTTACTCTCAATAACTATTCAATATTGTACTTGAGTTCTTAGCTAGAGCAGTAAGTCAACTGAAAGATTGGTTTTGATATCAAGATAATACAACTGCTTCCTTAGAATGAAATTGAAGATGTTCTTTCTTTTTCTATTTTGAGAACTGTTGGTGGGAATAATTTTGAAGATCTGATAGGATTGCACACTAAACCCATCTGGCCCAGCACTTGTTTTACTAGGGACATTTTAATTACCATTTCTATCTCAATGGATGTTATGTGTCTACTTAATATTTTGTATTTGTTCAAAACATATTTTAAAATTCAATACAACTACAACACTTTTCTCCTCCCACTTTCCATTCAGTCTTGCATAACTACCTTCCACCAAGCTCCTTCCCCATCCCCCACTCTCCCAATTTGACAGTCCCTTTCCCTATATTAGTGCTACAACAACAACAACAACAACAACAACAAAGACTTCAAACTGTTGTTGCTGCTGTTGTTGCTGCTGTTTGTGTGCATATGATTTCTGGTTCAGTCACTCTGAATTTAACAAATAATAATGTGAGCACCTCTGAAAGAGGTATATTATTATTCTCCCAGAAGTGATTATTTCCCTGTAGATTTTCATCTATGGCTGGGTGCCCACAAAATTCTACTCCGTCTTCATGCACAATAGACTACTATTCAGCTATAAAGAAATAAATGAAACTATGAAATTTTCACATAAGTTGGTGGGTATTTCTGAATTAAGCAAGGTAACATCAATTCAGAAATACAAACATCACAAATTCTCTTTCAACTGTGGATCCTAGCTTTAAACGCTCAGATGTGAGTTGCTGGTGGGATTACAAGCTTGTACAACCACTCTGCAAGTCAGTCTGGTGGTTCCTCAGAAAATTGGACATAGTACTACCAGAGGATCCAGCAATACCTCTCCTGGGCATATACCCAGAAGATGTTCCAACTGGTAATAAGGACACATGTTCCACTATGTTCATAGCAGCCTTATTTACAATAGCCAGAAGCTAGAAAGAACCCAGATGTCTCTCAACAGAAGTATGGATACAGAATATGTGGTGCATTTGCACAATGGAGTTGTGGGAAGGTTAAATAGGAAACATGAAGAAACAAGCAAAATAGGAAACTCTGCTATTAAAAACAATGAATTTATGAAATTTTTGGGCAAATGGATGTATCTGGAGGATATCATCCTTAGTGAGGTAACCCAATCACAAAAGAAGTCACTTGATATGCACTTACTGATAAGTGGATATTAGCCCAGAAACTTAGAATACCCAAGATACAATTTGCAAAACACAAGAAAATCAAGAAGGAAGACCAGCGTGTAGATACTTCATTCCTCTTTAGAATAGGGAACAAAATACCCATGAACGGAGTTACAGAGACAAAGCTTGGAGCTAAGATGAAAGGATGGACTATACAGAGACTACCCCACCTGGGGATCCATCCCATAATCAGTCACCAAACTCAGACACTATTGCATAGGACAGCAATAGTTTGCTGAAGGGACCCTGATATAGCTGTCTCGCATGAGGCTATGCCAGTGCCTGGCAAATACAGAAGTGGATGCTCACAGTCATCTATAGGATGGAACACGGGCTCCCAATGGAGAAGCTAGAGAAAGTACCACAGGAAGGGGTCTGCAACCCTATAAGAGGAACAACAATATGAACTAACCAGAACCCCCAGAGCTCATGTCTCTAGCTGCATATGTAGCAGAAGATGGCCTAGTGCCCATCATTGGGAAAAGAGGCCTCTTGGTCTCGCAAACATTATATGCCCCAATACAGAGTAATGCCAGGACCAAGAAGTGCGTGTGGGTGGGTAGGGGAGCAGGGCAGGCAGAGGATAGAGGGAACTTTCAGGATAGCATTTGAAATGTAAATTAAGAAAATATCTAATAAAAAATTTGGAAACAACATGAAGAAACAAGCAAAATAGGAAATGAAGTGACCATTGTTGGAAAAGGTTGTTTGGCAATGCAATTTCAGGATACAGCTAATACAAGTGAGAAATAAAATAATAAGGAGGGTGCTCCAACTGAGGAAAATCGATGGAGTTCAATGCAGCAGGAGGAGGACAAATAATATGAAGATTTTTCGTAAAGCCTAAAGTAATAATAACTTGGCTAACAATGCCCCTCACAAGAATTGGCCATCATTGGGAAGAGAGGCCCCTTGGTCTAGCATACCTTATATGCCCCAGTACAGGGGAATGCCAGGGCCAAGAATTGGGAGTGGATGGGCAGGGGAGCAGTGTGGGGGGAGATGATAGGGGACTTTTGGGATAGCATTTGAAATGCAAATGAAGAAAATATCTTTGAAAAAAAAGAAAAAAAAGAATCATAAAGAGAGCCAAAATAACAAAAGAACAAAAAAAAAAAAAAAACAAAACAAAACAAAGAATCAGAGACCATAAGAAACTCCATTGTCAGGCAAAAGAAACTTCCTTTCAAATAGTTTATAAGGGTCCTTACAAATGGTTTGTAAGGGTAGTCTATATTAATCCTTAAATAATATAGATGGTTGATGTGCCCCTAATTGGCTCTCAGGAGTTGAAGTTAAGCCCCTTTTGCTGAAGACATTGTACTCTTAGGATACAGAACTTAGATGATTCCAGCTGGATCCAATTTAAAGCCTAGCTTCTATGGTTCCATAACATGAACTGCCAAGGAGGGAAACAATTAAATGATCCAACCTAGCTGTAATACCCATGAATCACAGCGATCAATCACTAGCATGGCAAGATATGGATAACAGTACAAGAAATGGCACTCATATGTCAGTGTCAACCAGCTTTCATACCTGGGTATTTAAAACCTAATCAGCTTTCTGCGGTTAATGAGGTAGTGAGAACATGAACCTTAGAAACAATCTACGTCTATCACTTGGTTAGATCAGCATTATTCACTACATTATAAATCTTATCTTTATATACCCAGAGATAAGCATAGCTGCCTTCCAGAATCAAATAAATCCTTCACCCACCCTCCCTGCTCCTTCATCCCATTCTCTCCACAAGGTTTTTCTGAGTATCACTGTTTGTTTTGGAACTTGCTTTGCAGAGCATGCTGGACTCAATCACAGAGATGTTCCTGGCTCTACCTCCAGAGTGCTGAGACTAGAGGGGTGCACCACCATACCTAACCAAAGAAGCCTATCTTTTCAGAAAATAAATGAATATTATTACAGAAAGTCACAACTGGACATAACACATAGATCAACAGATTGTGGGAGGCCCTGCCACAGCAAATACATCTATGATTTTGTTCCTGCCTCTATAATTCAAGAAACATTTTGGAAGAGGCAATGTAAGGTTGTGAGATCTAGAACCCCAGAAAATCTATTGTGAAACAGTATCTCCTAGGAATGACTGGAGAATCATAACAGAAACAATGCCAATATTAATGGACATTTACACTGAGGGAAAGAATGTTTCAATTATTATTATTATTATTATTATTATTATTATTATTATTATTATTAATTTTGTTTTGTTTTTTGAGATAGGGTTTCTCTGTATAGGCTGGCCTCGAACTCAGAAATCTGCCTGCCTCTGCCTCCCAAGTGCTGGGATTTAAGGCGTGTGCCACCATGCCTGGCTGAATGTTTCAATTATTCATCTTGATTTAGCTTTGTTAACAGGTATTTGTGTTTATCTAGAAACTCATTCACTTCTTTTGTGAAATACATACTTTTAAAGTATATCTTTATGCAGTCAAATGGTCTACCACTGAGCTATACCCCTAAAGTATGTCTTTATGATTTTCATCTCTAATTTTATTACTTTCTATTTTTCTGTGTTTCTTTTTTGTTAATTTGGCTAAAGGTTGGTCAATATTGCTAACCTTTTTTAAAGAATAAATTTCTTGTTTTATCGATTCATTGTAATTTTCCCATTTTTTTCTTTTTCTTTTAGCCCTGATTTTGATTACCTCTTCCTACCTCTATCTTTTCCGGGTGTTGATTATATTCTCCTTTATTTTTTTTTTTTAAGTTCCAGGTGAATATTTAAGTTTCTATTTCAAGATTGCTCTAGGAGTTTGATGTAGGCTGTAGTGCTATATAAATTTTTCACTATGATTGTTACCATGATCTCATAAATTTTGGAATATTATCTTTTCATTGTCATTCAGTTATAGGAATTGTTAAATATATTTCTGAGTTTTTCTTACACACACTTTAATTCAATAGTGTGTTGTTAAGGTTCCACAAATTTATGTACTTTCTGTCTTTTCATTTGTTGGTCATACTCAGCTTGAACATACAGTGGTCAGATAGAATAAGGATATAATTTCCACTTTTCTGTATTTGTTGACGTTTGCTTTGTGTCCTAACCTGTGGTCTATTTTGAAAATAGTTCTGTAGGATATTGCAATGCATGCATATTCGTCAGTGCTTTGGTTGAAAGTTTCTGAAATATGTTTGGTCCATTTAATTTATGATGTCATTTAACCCCAGAGTTTTTGCACTTAGGTTTTGGATTTGTTTGTTTTATTTATTTATTTTTATTTTTGTCTTTCTCCCAAATAATCTCTCTATTGTTGACAGTGGTACATTGAAATAACCCACTATCACTGTGTTTGGGTCAATTTGTGGCCTGAAATCTAATGTTTCTATTTTGAAACCAGGTGTTTCTGTGTTTGATGTATATGTTTAGGGTTGGAATATCTCATTGTATTTTCCCTTTAGTGAGTATTTTGAAAGTTACTCCTTATAGAGGAAGCAGTCAGGCTAGTTTCAGTCTGAATCTTCTAAGTCCTATGTCCAAATTATATGTTATCTTTAGCAACAAGGACTTATCTCCTACCTCTGGGAGTCAAACAAGGAAAATAGAAAAGGCTATATTTTTGGAGAGTCTCCTGAAATCTCCTGGTGGGCAGCTCTCAAAAGGAGATGTCTCACAACTAATACTGACCAGTATTTTCTCAAACAGTAACTAAAGAAGGTCATAGCATTTGTGTCACTCTTCCATCCATTTGATATATCTGTATTATCTGCATTCTATTATTATCTCATTTCCTTATGATCTTTCTTCCCCTCCCTAAAAATATTTCTAGTTTTCTGAATTTTATAGGCACTCCAAATAAAACATACAAATCTCAGGATTGTATCTATGATACACAAATATGTGATGACATGTATTATTCTTTTTTTCTGAGTCTGAGTTATCTCCATTGTTTTCAAGCTCCATCAATTAATCTAAAATTTTCATATTTTTTTCTTTACAACCAGACAAAATTTCATTATACATTGATACCACATTTTTTTTTATCATCCATTCATCAGTTCATGGATATTTTGGCTGTTTCTATGTCATAGATATTGTGAATAGGGAGGCTATGAACATTGATGTAAATGGATCTATGCAGTAGGTCATAGGGACCTTTGGGTAGGTACCCAAGAATGAAAAAGTTTATTCATATAGTATATCTACTTTTAATTTTATGAAGAATTGCTGCAACAATATTCATATTGTCTATACCAATTTGCATTTTCACAAACGGTGCATAAGGGTCTCACTTTATTCATAGCCCTGACACCATTTGCTGTCTTTTGTTTTCTTAATTACAGTTATTCTGACTATGATAAAATAAAACTTTGAAGCAGATTTAATTTGAAATTTCCATATGAGGGAAAAGGTGGTAGAAAATTTAAAAATTTAAAAGTATTACTTGGTCATTTGTATATTTTCTCCTGGGAACTTACTATTCTGTTTTATTGCCCATGTTATAATTTGGTTGGTTGTTTTCTCTCCGTTTAGTTTTTATTTTTTTAAGTTAATTATATATTTAAAGCAATAACCCTGTCAGATGTATAACTTGCAAAGATATTTTTCCATTCTGTAGGTTGCCTCATAACTCAAATAATCGTATTCTTTTTATGTACAGAAGCTTTTAAATTTAACAAAACCTCCTTTATTGACTGTTGTCGTTATTTTCTGTGTTATTCAGAAAGTCTATCTAAGTATATATCAGGAAGTTCATTACTTGTTCTTTCTTCTAGAAGTATCATGTCTAACATTGAAATCTATAATTCATTTAGAATTGATTTGTATATAAGGCGACAGAAAAATATTAAGTTCAATTCTTCTATATGTATATATATCGTTTTCTCAACACCATTTGTTACTGATTTCTTAGCAAAAATTTGTGTGAATTTAGGTATGTTCACTTATATTATGTTCACTTAATTATATTCCACTAGTAAATTTGTTCTTTCTTTTAGGCCAGAAGCAGTACTACTTTTACTACTTGAACTCTGTACCACTGCTTGAAATCAGGAATGCTGATATTTCCAGTAGTCTTATCATTGATCAGGATTCTCTGGTCTACCCAGGATACTTTGTGCTTCTATATGAATTTTAAGATTGTTTCATCAATTTCTTTGAAGAATAATGTTAGAACTTTAATGATTATACTGAATCTGTAGATTGCTTTTTGTAAAATGACCATTTTTATTATCTTTATCCTACCATTCCATGTGCATTATTACTCTCTCATCTGTTGATGTCTTCTTCAATTACTTTCTCGTTTTAAATGTTTCACTGTATGATGGGTTCCTGCCTTGGTTATGTTATTGTAAGTTATTTTATATTCTTGAGGCTATTACAATGGGATGGATTCCTTGAATTCTTTCTTTTTTGTTTCAGTATATAGGAAGATTAGTGATATTGTTATATTAATTTAGTAAGATACCACATTGCTGAAAGTGTTTATTAGCATTAAGAATCTTCTAATAGATTCTTTGGTATCTTTCATATATAGAACCATGTTACCTACAAGTAGGTTTACATTGAATTTTTCCTTTTCTTTTCATGTCCTTTTCATTTCCTTATCTTCTCTCATTTCTCTAGATGAGACTTAAAGAACTATGTTGAATTTGTTTGGTAAATATGGAAAGCTTTATTTTCTTTCTGTTATTGGGAATGTTTTGAATTTTTCTTCATTTTATTTGATGGTGGCTATTATTATGTCATAGACAATCTTTACTATACTAAGATATGTTGCCTCCATCCTTATTCTATCCAAGACTTTTATCATAAAGAATGCTGAATTTTTCAAAGACTAACTTTTCATCAGTTAAAATGATTGTATGATTTGCCTTTGAGAGTGTTTATGTAGGGAATCAAGTTAACTGATTCACATATGTTGAACCATCCTAGGACTTCTAGAATAAAAGCAACTTGCCCATGAGGAATTCTGATATGTCTTTGATATAGTTTTCAAATATTTTATTGAAAAATTTTGTATCTATATTCATCAAGGAGACTAGATTATAATTATTTTTTGATTGTTGTTTTTGGCACAACATAAGCACAGGCTTCATAATAAGATTTCAGAGTCTAAAGAAGGACCAGCCAGGAGAACACAGGGTGAAGAAGTGACAGAGCAGCAGGGATAGGGGCCTTTCTGCCTCCATCTGCACCCAGGAGGTGGAGCTTTCCACAGCTCTCTGTGCACAGTTCCTGCTAGGGGAGAGCTTGTCTCCAGGGAGTGGTCTGACCCTGGGACTCAAGTGAGATTGCCATTTTATCTCTGGTGTCTGTCTAAGGGAGGACAAGCAAGGAAAATACAGGCCACAGAAGTGGAACAGCAGTGGTCATGGTACTTCCTGCCACCATCTGAACAGAGGAGGTGGGGCTATTCCACAGGTCCTGCCAGGGACAAGCTGGTATCCCAGGAGTGCTGACACAGGCTTACAGACCCACAGGAGGAACAAGCTCCAGCCAGAGTCAGCAAGAAAATCGAACACCAAAGATTACCAGATGGTGAAAGGCAAACATAAGAATCTTACCAATAAAAACTAAGACTATTTGGCATCATCAGAACCCAGCACTCCCACCACAGCAAGTCCTGGATACCGCAACACACCAGAAAAGCAAGATTAAAATTTAGAATCATATATCAATATGCTTATAGAAGATTTTAAGAAGGACATAAATAAATTCCTTAAAGAAATACAGAAGAACATAGGTAAACAGAGAGAAGCCCTTAAAGAGGAAACATAAAAATCCCTTAAACAATTTTAGGAGAACACAGGTAGACAGGTAGAAGCCCTTAAAGAGGAAAAACACAAATTCCTTAAAGAATTACAGAAAAACATAAACAAACAGGTGAAAAAAAATGAACAAAACCATTTAAGATCTAAAAATGGATGTAGAAACAATAAAGAAATCACAAAGGGAGACAACTCTAGAAATAGAAAACCTAGGAAAGAAGTCAGGAGCCATACATGCAAACATCACCAACAGAATATAAGAGATAAAAGAGAGAATCTCAGGTACACAAGATTCCATAGAAAACACTGATACAACAATCAAAGAAAATTTAAAAGGCAAAAGGATCCTACTCCAAAACATCCAGAAAATCCAGGACACAATGAGAAGACCAAATCTAAGGATAATGGGTATAGATGAAAATGAAGATTTTCAACATAAAGGGCCAATAAATATCTTCAGCAAAATTATAGAAGAAAACTTCCCTAACCTAAAGAAAGTGATGCCCATGAACATATATGAGGCTTACAGAACACCAAATAGTTTGGACCAGTAAAAAAATTCCTTCTGTCACATAATAATCAATAAACCAAGGCTCTATCTTGGGCTCAATCTCAGTGGAGGGTCCCAAGGTCCCCAAAGGACTCTCCACACTGAAGGCAGCCTATCACACCCGGTATCTTGAGATCACTGATGAGTAGAACTCCAAAAAAACTCAGAGGGTCTTGTGCTAGCAGCAACAGGGTCAAAGGACCAAGGCAGGCCCTAGCACAACCAGAATCTTGGGATCACTGAGACCAATATACACAGGGGAGCACATGGGCAGCAGAAGCAACAGAGCTTCTTTGACAGGGTCCCTTCAGGCCTTCATTCTCAGGCAGGAGACAGAGCTGAGACCCAGACCACTGGACACCTTCTCTGCCAGAGGAAAGTCAGCCTCCAAAGAAGGTTCTGACCCCAGGAATCAGGAGGTGGATCTGAGTTCCAGACTTCTGTGCACCTTCCCTGCAAGAAGAGAGCTTGCCTACAGAGAGTGCTCTGACCACTGGAACTCAAGAGAGAGTTGGTCTCCCAGGAGTGCAGATAGTTATGAGATGCAATGAAAGCAAACTTAAGAGGAAAACTCACAGCTATGAGTGACTCCAAAAAGAAACTGGAGAAAGCATACACTAGCATCTTGACAGCAGATCTGAAATATCTAGAACAAAAAGAAGCAAATTCACCCAAGAGGAATAGAAGGCAGGAAATATTTAAACTCAGAGCTGAAATCAACCAAGTGGAAACAAACAAACAAAAAAATTATACAAAGAATCAACCAAACCAGGAGGTGGTTCTTTGAGAAAATCAACAAAATAGATAAATCTTTAGCCAGACTAATTAGAGGACAAAGAAACAGTACCCTAATTAACAAAATCAGAAATGAAAAGGGAAACATAACAACAGAACTTGAGGAAATCCAAAACATCATCACATCCTACTACAAAAGCCTATACTCAACAAAACTAGAAAATCTGAATGAAATGGACAATTTTCTAGATAGCTACAAGGTACCAAAGTTAAATCAGGGACAGATTAACAATCTAAACAGTTCCTTGTTTCCTAAAGAAATAGAAGCAGTCCTTAATAGGTTCCCAACCAAAAAAAGCCCAGGAGCAGATGGATGTATTGCAGAGTTCTAGCAGACGTTCAAAGAAGACTTAATACCAATGCTCCTCAACTATTTCACAAAATAGAAACAAAATGTACTCTACCCAATCATTCTATGAAGCCACAATTACTCTGATACCTAATCCACACAAAGACCCAAGAAAGAAAATGAACTTGAGACAAATTTCCCTTATGAATATCAATTCAAAAATACTCAAATTCTCACAAACTGAATCCAAGAACACATCAAAAGGATCATCCATCATGATTAAGTAGGCTTCATCCCAGAAATGCAGGGATAGTTCAATATATGGAAATCCATCAACATAATCCAATATATAAACAAACTCAAAGAAACATGTATGTGGTCATCTCATTAGCTGCTGAGAAAGCATTTGACAAATCCAACAACCCTTCATGATACAAGTCTCGGAAAGATCAGGAATTGAAGGCCCATACCTAAACATAGTAAAAGCAATTTACACTGCAAATCAGTAGCCAGCTTCAAACTAAATGGGGAAAACTGGAAGCATTCTGTCTTAGTAGGGTTTTACTGCTGTGAACAGACACCATGATCAATGCAAGTCTTATAAAAACAACATTTAATTGGGGCTGGCTTACAGGTTCAGAGGTTCATTCCAGTATCATCAAGGTGGGAGCATGGCAGTATCCAGGCAGACATGGCACAGGCAGAGGTGAGAGTTCTACATATTCACCCAAAGGCTGCTAGTGGAAGACTGACTTCCAGGCAACTAGGGTGAGGATCTTAATCCCACACCCACAGTGACACACCTGCTCCAACCAGGTCATACTTCCAAATGGTGCTACTCTCTGACCCAAGAATATACAAACCATCACATTCTACTTCCTGGCCCCCATAGACTTGTTCAAACACATGAGTCTATGTGGGGGGTCATACTTAAACATGGCATAATGCAAAATGCACTTAGTCCAACTTTTAAAGTCCTCATAGTCTATAGCAGTCTCAACAATGTTAAAAATCCAAAGTTCAAGGTCTCTTCTGAGATGCATCCCATCACTTAACTGTAATCCCCAAAGAAAGACAGGAAACTAGCTCGGCAAACTCCAAGCTCTGCCTCTCCATCTCCATGGCTGATGTCAATCAGTCTTCAGATCTCCACTCCTTTCTCATCTTTGTTGACTGCAACAAACTGCTTTCTATTGGGCTGGTTCCACTCCCTGTTAGCAGCTTTCCTCAGCATGTATCCTATGGCTCTGGCATCTTTAACTTCTTTGAGTCTCCAAGGCAATTTCAATGTTACAACTTCTTGTTTCAGTGTCTGGGATTCCACTTGATCTTTTTTGACATTTTATTTTATTGTGAAACCTATCACCTAAGAACAAAATGCATTGGAAATCTTAGAAAACTTCAGGATCATCCAGTATGTCAACTACATGGCATCCTGGTTCATATAGGGAAATCAATATAGCAGGTTTCTACCACATCTCTAAGTTTCCACTTCTCTGCTGTTGTATTTCCTAAAACACTAAGGTCTGAGGTTTTAGGACATGGACAATCTTATCTTACTTTCATCTTACAAAGCCAAGAGATTTCAAAACTGCCCTTACTTTTGGGACTATGTGTACAGGGTACATTAAAGATACATGCTTGTCTTTGTATTCAAAAAATTATTCTATAGAGACAAAAGAAAGGCTGAACGTACTGTTTGCTGATAGTGTATTAAAGAAGGTGTAAAGGAAGGAGATTCTTTTTTAATTTAATTTTTATTGATTTATAATGAGAAAAGATACATAATTTTAATTTATCTGAATTTGTTAACATTTAAAACATTTTGAGTAAATAAACTTATATCACATTCTTTTTTTCCCTTTTGCACCCCAACTCCTCCCAGGGACTGCCCATTCAATACCTGCCATACCTTTCATTTTTTATCATATTCTTTAAAATTTATAAAATATTATAACAATAAAATGAGTATTATAAAATTTATTTGATATAAAACAATCAATTGAACAGTCTTTTGTAGATGCTTGTCTACAGCAATACCGAAAATACATGTTTTTCTCGATATAAATTTTAAATGATGTCAAATATATTAACGCATGATATTTTAAAATAATAATGAACATAAATAGATAAAGTCTTTTTGTTTGTTTTGTTTTGTTTTGTTTTTAGTAGAGCTTAAAATCTTGGCTCTTACTGTGGTACAAACCCAAAATAAGAACAATTTTTGGACATTGGAGTTCATTGTAATAAGGATGTACTTCAATGTCCCTCATATCACCAAAGGATTTTACCTCCATAGTAGCTAAGCTAAGAGCTGACAGTTCTGCTGCACCAAGGAATGAATTGTAGGCATGATTTTTGGATAGAATTCCTGCTATAGTCAAGGCTATTTGACTTGAGTGATTTTTGTTATTCTCAGCCCACAGAGAATAAGTTACTTTCATTTAAGAAATGGTATGTGGGGTCCCATATTGAACTCGAGTTAGAAGAGGCAAGTCCGGTCTCAAAATGGAGGGCCATGATCCAAAGGAACCAGAGCAGCTGAGGAAGCTGTTCATTGGTGGTCTGAGCTTTGAAACCACAGATGATAGCTTAAGAGAACATTTTGAGAAATGGGGCACACTTATAGACTGTGTGGTAATGAGAGATCCCCAAACAAAACGTTCCAGAGGCTTTGGTTTTGTGACCTACTCTTGTGTTGAAGAGGTGGATGCTGCACTGTGTGAAACTCCACACAAGGTTGATGGGCGTGTGGTGGAACCAAAGAGAGCTGTTTCTAGAGAGGATTCTGTAAAGCCTGGTGCCCATTTAACTGTGAAGAAAATTTTTGTTGGTGGTATTAAAGAGGATAAAGAAGAATATAACCTGAGAGACTACTTTGAAAAGTATGGCAAGATTGAAACCATAGAGGTTATGGAAGACAGGCAGAGTGGGAAAAAGAGAGGATTTGCTTTTGTAACTTTTGATGATCATGACACAGTTGATAAAATTGTTGTTCAGAAATACCACACTATTAATGGGCACAATTGTGAAGGTGAAAAAGGCCCTTTCTAAATAAGAGATGCAGTCTGCTGGGTCACAGAGAGGTCATGGAGGTGGATCTGGCAACTTTATGGGTCGTGGAGGAAACTTTGGAGGTGGTGGAGGAAACTTTGGTCGTGGAGGAAACTTTGGTGGAAGAGGTGGATATGGTGGTGGAAGTGGTGGCAGCAGAGGTAGTTATGGAGGTGGTGATGGTGGATATAGTGGATTTGGAGGTGATGGTGGCAGTCCTGGTTACAGTAGTAGAACAGGTTATGGAGGTGGTGGACCAGGATATGGAAACCAGGGTGGTGGATATGGTGGTGGAGGAGGAGGATATGATGGTTACAATGAAGGAGGAAAATTTGTTGGAGGGAACTATGGTGGTGGTGGAAACTATAATGACTTTGGAAATTATAGTGGACAGCAACAATCAAATTATGGACCCATGAAGGGGGGCAGTTTGGGTGTAAGAAGCTCAGGCAGTCCCTATGGTGGTGGCTATGGATCTGGAGGTGGAAGTGGTGGATATGGTAGCAGAAGGTTTTAAAATAAAACAGAAACAGCTACAGTTCTTCGCAGGAGAGAGAGCGAGAAGTTGTCAGGAAAGCTACAGGTTACTTTGAGACAGTCGTCCCAAATGCATTAGAGGAACTGTAAAAATCTGCCACAGAAGGAACGACGATCCATAGTCAGAAAAATTACTGCAGCTTAAACAGGAAACCCTTCTTGTTCAGGACTGTCATAGCCACAGTTTGCAAAAAGTGCAGCTATTGATTAATGCGATGTAGTGTCAATTAGATGTACATTCCTGAGGTCTTTTATCTGTTGTAGCTTTGTCTTTTTCTTTTCTTTTCATTACATCAGGTATATTGCCCTGTAAATTGCAGGAATAAAATATTAAGGAATTTTTAACTTTTCAAAAAAAAAAAAGAAATGGTATGTGTATTAAGATGGTATATGCATGAATCATTCATTAACTGTTTCAATGAACAATGTTCTGCTTGGAGGGTGGCACACACATTAGGTGAGGGTAAGATTCTGGTTCATTGGCTGTGATGATTTTGAAAAGCATTCCTCTCAGAATAAGCGTAACTTATAAAGTCCTCTTCTTCAAAATTGATACAATAATTATAAATATCAAGCAAAGCATGTCTCACTCTTTGCTGTTCTCTTACAAGCCACCTTCCAAATGGCCGTGTAAATAATTTTGAAATAAATAATCTGTTCTAAAAACCATAGTATACTGGGAAAACATCATATAAACAATGCTACTAATAAAGAGGCTGAGATAGGAGAAGCATGATTTCAAGACATTATGTAGCACACAGCAAGACACTGTCACTTACAAACAAGCAGAAAGTGTATATGGATTGTACAGTATTGGACCTATTTCTCCAATTACCAAATTAGAGAGAAAACTGGGTGATAGCCAACTAATTTCTAATTCTTCATATTTTTGGATTTCAACTGATTAAGATATGTTGGTAATATTAATTTTCATATTAAGAGATAGTAAAGAAAAGTTATTGTTACTTCCTGTTAATTTTGTTGTTAGAGGTGGTACTATGTCTGTGTGGGTTTGTTGAAAGATTATTTTCTTACTTATTCTAGGGTGTACATTCACTCTTTGTGTTGTTGGCATTTTCCATCTATTATCCTTTGTAGGGCTGGAATTGTGGAAAGATATTGTGTAAATTTGGTTTTGTCATGGAATATCTTGTTTTCGCCTTCTATAATATTTAAGAGTTTTGCTGGGTATAGTAGCCTGGGCTGGTACATGTGGTCTCTTAGAGTCTATATGACATCTGCCCAGGATCTTCTGGCTTTCATAGTCTCTGGTGAGAAGTCTGGTGTAGTTCTAATAGGTCTGCCTTTATATGTTACTTGACCTTTTTTCCCATACTGCTTTTAAAATTCTTTCGTTCTTTAGTGTGTTTGGTGTTTTGATTACTATGTGATGGCAGGAATTTATTTTCTGGTCCAGTCTACTTGGATTTCTGTAGACATCTTATATGTACACGGGCATCTCTTTCTTTAGTTTAGGGAAGTTTTCTTCTATAGTTTTGTGGAAGATATTTACTGGGCCTTTAAGTTGGGAATCTTTGCTCTCTTCTATATCTATTATACTTAGATTTGGTCTTCTCTTGTATCCTGGATTTCCTGGATGTTTTGGATTAGGATTGTTTATGGGATGGATCCCCAGGTGGGACAGTCTCTGGAAGATCATTCCTTCAGTCTCTGCTTCATACATGGTCTCTGTAACTCCTTCCATGGGTATTTTNTCTCCCCCTTCTAAGAAGGATGGAAGTATCCACACTTTGGTCTTCTCTCTTGTGGTGGTTGGACTGCAGTGTCCAGATGGATGGTTCCACACAGGAATCGCTCTCTCAGACCAGATCTTCTGAGATGCAGATGCCACAGTTGCATGTATCTTCTAGACAGAAGGGATGGCCTCTGTTTTTTCTGGGGTTTCAGTGGCTGTTGCAGTTTCCTTCTTGTCTTTAGGCTTCATGGCAGGAAACAGAAGTACTCCTTTGATTTTGTTGGAATCTGTGAGAAACATGGTGACTCAACCTATACCCATGCCCCAGCCAGCTCTTGGGGGCAGTCCATGTTCCAGGGCAGTGCAGAAGTTCTCATCTATGAACATGGCCTCATCATCACCAGCAGCCTGGGCCTTGGCTTGTTCTTCAAACAGTTATTGCTGCCATGTGGGATCATTCAGCTTAGTGTAGGCATTGCATACCTTCGTTCTTAGGACAAACAGCTCAAAATACTCAGTTAAACCCTCTTTGGAGTGGTGCCAATTGGCCAAAGGACTCATAATCTGTGGGTGATCACAGATGAATGTAGGACTGATACATGTCACTTGGAGGAATGTTCCAAAAAGCTTATCAAGGAGCTTATCCTAGGTGGCAAACATTCAACAGCTTTTGCAACAGAAATATCCCCAAAGCTCATGTCTCTAGCTGCATATGTATAAGAAATGGCCTAGTTGGCCATCATTGGAGAGGCCCTTGGTTTTGTGAAGATTATATGCCCCAGTACAGGGGAATGCCAGGGCCAAGAAGTGGGAGTGGCAGGTAGGGGAGCAGGGCAGGGGGAGGGTATAGGGAACTTTCGGCATAGCATTTGAAATGTAATTAAAGAAAATATCTGATAAAAAATTGCAGTTAAAAGACTGTAAAGCTAAAAGAGAAAAGTATGAAGTCATATACAAAAACACAGTCATCAAAATAACATGCATATTTCTTATCGGAAACTTTAAAAATTAAGACAGCATTGGACAATTGTATTTAAAATTCAGAAGACAACTGTCAACTCATATTACTGCACTAAGAAAACTATCCTTCATAATTAAAAGAAATAGAAGAAGAAAAATTTAATGATAAACAAATTCAAGGAATTTATGACTACTAAGCCATAACTACATCTGATACTGGAAGAAATTTATACTTGAGAAGTGCAATAAATGCACATATACAAATGCAGCAGGAGAAAAGAATAAATGATAATAAAGTGAGTAACAATATAAGCAAATATGGATTCGGAATATGGAAAATAACAAAATGACAGGAATTAATACAAGCTTTCAAATAACAATGACACTGAATATTAATGATGTAAGTTCACTGATCAAAATATGCAGTTTACCATATTGGATTAAGAAACAAAAACCATAGACCAAACTACATATTCCCTGCAGGAAATTCTTCTAGCTGAAAAAAAAATAAACATAACCTTATGAATGGGAAAATGCACTCCAAGTAAATGGAAAGTTAAGGCAAGCAGCTATGCCTATATTAGCACCTAAAAATGTAGGTTTCAATCCAAAACTAAGCAGAAGAGGTAAAAGTCACTCAATATTGATTATTGGACCAATATATGAAAAGGATACTATAATTCTAAACATATATGTGAGAAACATAATTTCCTAAACAAAGGCCTCTTGATTATGAAGATACAGAGAAAGTAAACCAGTAATAGTGGTTGATTTTACTACCCATTCTCACTAGTAAATAGGTAATCCAGATTTAAAGAATCAACAACAACATATCAGAGATAAATGACAACCCAGATCAAAGGGACTTAAGAAAACATCTATAAATATTATACATAAATTAATTCAAGGGCTGATAATCCAGTGTTGAATGGTGACCAAGATACTAAGGGAATCAGGGGGCAAAGATTAAAATGAAACTTCAGGAAATGAAAATAAAACATACCAGAACTTGTGAGATTTAGTGAAAGTGGTTCTAAAAGGGCAACATACTCGGAAACAAATTAAGATACAGGAAAATTGAAGTAACTCTCTACATCCTATTAGACCACCACAGATTAAAGCTGTGCATCCATAACAACAGAAAAAATAGAAAGCTTACAAACTCACAGAAACTAAGCAACAGAAGTGGATCCTCACAGTTATCCATTAGACAGAGCACAGGGTCCCCAATGAAGGTGCTAGAGAAAATACACAAGGAGCTGAAGGAGTATTCAGCCCTCTAGGAGAAAGAACTATATGAACTAACCAGCAACCCCATAGCTCCCTGGGACCAAACCACCAATCAAAGAAAACACAGGGAGGGACTCGCATCTCTAGCTGCATATGTAGCAGAGGATGGCCTAGTCTGTCATCAATGGGAAGAGAGGCCCTTGGTCCTGTGAAGGTTCTATGCCCCAGTAAAGGGGAATGCCTGGGCCAGGAGGCAGGAGTTTGTGGG
The DNA here is from genome assembly GCA_902729485.2 of Mus minutoides. Taxonomy (NCBI): domain Eukaryota; kingdom Metazoa; phylum Chordata; class Mammalia; order Rodentia; family Muridae; genus Mus; species Mus minutoides. Next base: position 5,432,596 of record LR749485.1, on the reverse strand, counting down.
TTGGGGAGCAGAGGGAGGGGGGAGAGGATAGGTGATTTTTCAGAGGGGGAACTCGGAAAGGGGATAACATTTGTAATGTAAATAAAGAAAATATCTAATTAAAAATTGTCTAAATAAATCATAGGTGATGTGAAACCTCAAAAAAAAAAAAAGAATTTCTTTTTATTCCTTGTTACCTAATAAACCATTGCTCCCTTTTAAAAAGGTGAAAAATATATTACATTTGAATAAAATATTTCAGGTTAAGGAGAAAAAAGATATGAACCTGTGAGGAATAGGTATGGTATACAATGTCTGACTATTCCAAAGTTTGTTCTTGTGCCGTTTAAATTGATAGCAGGAATTTTATCAGGATAAAAATTTGTTCTACAAAGTATGTTTCTTATATATAATGTCGAGGGGCTTGCTGGAGAGATGGTTCTGAAGTTAAGAGCATTTGCTGCTCTTTTTAAAAGTTTTTAATTTTTTTTTATTTTTTATTGGATGTGGGGCATTAGGTATGCACAGACAGTCTGGTCTCCAGTTGAGCTGAGGTCTGAACCCCAGAGGGTGATAATTCATCCACATGACAAGGTAGGCATTGCCTCACGCTCCTGGAACTCTGACCCCTGCCTAAGTTCCTGCCCCCGACAGCCCTCACAAGAGAAGCATGGCTAGAAGTCACTTAGGCAAAGGCCCAAGCTTCTGACCTTCAGGCTAAACTCCTACCCATTTAGCTAGCAACAGTAAAGACCATAAAAAGGGCTGTTCAGCCTCTCCTTGCTCTCTTACTCACCTATTACTTCTCACTCTAATCCTCTCACTCCTCTCTGTTTTCTCTTCCCCTCCCCTCTCTCCCTCTCCCTCTCCCTCTCCCTCTTCCTCTCCCTCTCCCTCTCCCTCTCCCTCTCCCTCTCCCTC
>LR749485.1:5400633-5420061 GCA_902729485.2 Mus minutoides | reverse complement strand
TTTTTTTTTTTTTTTTTTTTTTTTTTTTTTTTTTTTTTTTTTTTTTTTTTTTTTTTTTTTTTTTTTTTTTTTTTTTTTTTTTTTTTTTTTTTTTTTTTTTTTTTTTTTTTTTTTTTTTTTTTTTTTTTTTTTTTTTTTTTTTTTTTTTTTTTTTTTTTTTTTTTTTGATATGTTCTTGGATTTGATTTGCAAGTGTTTTATTGAGTATTTTTTACATCATTGTTCATAAGGAATATTGTAATTTATTTTTTATTGAGTCCTTATGTGATTTGGGTATCAGGGTAATTGTGACCTCAATAAGTGAAATGGAATTTTTTTTTTCTGTTTCTATTTCATAGAATTGGAAAAGTATTGGTGTTAACTCTTCTTTGAATGTTTGGTAGAATTCTAAGCTAATAACTTCTGGCCCTGGGGTTTGTTTCATTTTGTTTGTTTTTTGTTGATTTTCAGAAATAGTTAAATGACTGCTTTTAATTTACTAGTGGAAATTCAGGTCTGTTTAAACATTTAAATGGCTCATCTTACCTTCTCTTAAGTTTTGTAAGTGATACCTATTGAGAAAATTAGCTTTTTTGTTATTTTAGATTTTCTACTTTGTTTGAATATAGATTTTAAATGTATACTCTTTTGTTTCTTTGGGTTTTCTAAGTGTCTGTTGTCTTGTCTGATTTTGTTAGTTTGGATATTCTTTCCTTGCGTTTTTTATTCACTTGAATAGGAGTTCATCTGTTTTGTTGATTTTCTTAAAAAAAACAAATTTTTGTTTCATTGACTTTTTTTGTCTTATTCTTTTTGTTTCTATTTTGTTGATTTCAGCATTGTGTTTTGATTTCTATTCCTCTTAGGTGTGATTACTTCATTTTGTTCTAGAGCTTTCATATGTGTTATTAAGTTGCAAGTATGAGATTTTTTTCCAGGTTTCTCTTTAATTTTATAAGATATTTTCTTATTTTCATTTCAAATGCAATCCCGAAAGTTTTTTTAATGTTGACACTTAACTTTTATGAACTTGTCCTTTAGAACTTCTTTCATTGTATCCTATGAATTTGTGTAAGCTATGTACTCATTTTCATTTAAACCTAGAAAGCCTTTAATTTCTTTATTTCTGTCTTGACCCAGCAGTCTTTCAGTAGAGAGTTGTTCAGTTTCCATGAGGTTATATTCCTTCTATTGTTTCTGTTGTTGAAAACCAACTCTAATCCATGGTGGTCTGATAGTATATTGGAAGGAGGTTACTTTCTTTTATCTGTAGAGACCTGCTTTATGACTAAAGATGTGGTAAATTTTGGAGAAAATTCCATGAGGTGCTGACAAGATGGTATATACATTTTGTGTGGTTGAAATGTTCTGTAGATATGTTAGATCAATTTTGCTTATAAGCATCAAGAAACTAAATTGATCTCATATTAGCATTGTAATAGCACACCTGAAAGTTTTAGAACAAGAAGACATTCTACAATAATATTATTAGATGGCTATAAATAATCATATTAAGTGCTGAACTCAAGGAAATAAAACAAAGCAACAAAACAAAAATACAAAAAAATAAAATAGACCAATGAAAGGAAGACTTCGTTCTTTGAGAAAAATAAACATTATTGCTAATTCTTGACCAAATTATCAAAAAGTCAGAGAGATGATAGAAATTATAAAATTAGAGATGAGAACGAGGACATTAAAAGAGGCTGCAAATTAAGTGAATTATGAAGACTTAATTTTAAATCTTGTACTCCAGCAAACTAGACAAAAAGAAAAGACCAACCAAAGATAAATCAAATCAAAGAAACACTTTAAACAGGCATGTTACTCCTAGGGATATATAAACCATTATGAAAATCTTCCAACCAAAAATGTCCAGAGTCAGGTAAAGAGAGCACAAAATTCTACCTGACATTCGAGTAAGTATAATGCCAATATTCCTGAAAGTTTTCCACAAAATAGTAATTGAAGGAACATTTCATAGTTTTTTTGTTGTTGTTGTTGGCTGGTTGGTTGGTTAGTTGGTTGTTTATGAGTACATTGTAGTTGTTCTCATACACTCCAGAAGAGGACATCAGATCCCATTACAGATTGTTGTGAGCCACCATGTGGTTGCCAGAAATTGAACTCAGGACCTCTGGAAGAGCGGTAAGTGCTGGTTACTGCTGAGTCAATTCTCTGACCCATGTTTGTTTGTCACTCTTATCCAATTACCAAAACCACATGAGGATCCAACAAAAAAGAAATATTTTTATTAGCTCTTTTCTTTATTTACATTTCAAATGTTATCCCTTTTCCTAGTTTTCCCTCTGAAAACACTGTATTCCCTCCCCCTTCCCCTGTTCACCAACCCACCCATTACTGCTTCCTGACCCTGGCATTCCCCTATACTGGGGCATAGAAATTTCACAGGACCAAGGGCCTCTCCTCCCATTGATGACCAACTAGGTCATCTTCTGCTACATGTGCAGCAAGAGCCATGAGTCCCACCATATGTTTTCTTTGATTGGTGGTTTAGTCCCAGGGATCTCTGGTAATTCTAGTTAGTTCATATTATTGTTCCTCCTATGGGGCTGCAAACCCCTTCAGCTTCTTGGGTATTTTCTCTAGCTTGTTCATTGGGAATCCTGTGCTCAGTCCAATGGATGGCTGTGAGCATCCATTTCTATATTTGCCAGGCACTGGCAGAGCCTCTCATGAGATAGCTATATCAGGCTCCTGTCAGCAAGCTCTTGTTGGCATCCACAATACTGTCTGGGTTTGGTGGCTGTTTATGGGATAGATCCCCAGGTAGGGCAGTCTCTGGATGGTCACTCCTTCAGTCTCTCCTCAGCACTTTGTCTCTGTAACTCTTTCCATGGGTATTTTGTTCCTCCTTCTAGGAAGGATCAAAGGATCCGCACTTTGTTATTCCTTCTTCTTGAGCTTCATGTGTTTTGCAAATTGTATCTTGGGTATTCTAAGTTTCTGGGCTAATATCTACTTATCAGTGAGTGCATATCATGTGTGTTCTTTTTTGACTGAGTTACCTCACTTACAATGATATGCTCCAGATCCATCCATTGGTCTAAGAATTACATAAATTCATTGTTTTTAATGGCTGTGTAGTACTCCATAGTATAAATGTACCATATTTTCTGTATCCATTCCTCTGTTGAGGGACATCTGGGTTCTTTCCAGCTTCTGGCCACTATAAATAAGGCTGCTATGAACATAGTGGAGCGTGTATCCTTATTACAGGTTGGAACATCTTCTGGGTATATGTCCAGGAGTGGTATTGCTGGATCCTCTGGTATTGCTTTGTCCAATTTTCTGAGGAATCACCAAACTGATTTCCAGAGTGGTTGTACAAGCTTGCAATCCCACCAGCAATGGAGGAGTGTTCTTTCTCCACATCCTCGCCAGCATCTGCTGTCACCTGAATTTTTGATCTTAGTCATTCTGACTGGTGTGAGGTGGAATCTTAGGTTTGTTTCGATTTGCATTTACCTGATGACTAAGGATGTTGAACATTTTTAAAAGATACTTCTTAGCCATTTGGTGTTCCAGTTGAGGATTCTTTGCTTAGCTCTGTATCTCATTTTGTAATAGGGTTATTTGGCTTTCTGGAAATGATGCTGGCTCAACTGGTATTTAGTATGTAGAAGAATGCAAATTGATCCATTTTTATCTCCTAATACAAAGCTCAAGTCTAAGTGGATCAAGAAACTCCACACAAAACTAGAGACACTGAAACTTATAGAGGAGAAAGTAAGGAACAGCCCCAAAGATATGGGCACAGGGGAAAATTCCTGAACAGAACACCAATGGCTTATGATGTAAGATCACAAATTATCAAATGGGATCTCATAAAGTTGCAAAGCTTCTGTAAGGCAAAGGACACTGTCGGTAATTCAAAAAGGCATGCAACAGATTAGGAAAAGATCTTTACCAATCCTAAATCTGATAGAGGGTTAATATCCAATATGTACAATGAACTCAAGAAGTTAGTTTCTAAAAATAAAGTATGGAACAATATCCTTTATGGGTATATCCAAAAAATCTCAATTAAATACTTGCATCTAAATTCTAGAACAAATTATGAATATTATCCACTGTGATCAAGTTGGCTTCATCTAAGGTATTCAGGGGTGGCTCATCATGCTTAAATCAAAAATTGTGATCTGTCACATAAACAGAGTAAAGGACAAAACAATCATGATAATCTGATTACATGGCCTTCAACAAAATCTAATACACTCTCATGATATAAATCTTGGAGAGGAAGGATACAAGGACCATGCTTCAACATGATAACAATTTGTAAAAAGCCAATCAAGAGCACCAACCTAAATGGGATTGAAACTCCAAGCATTTTTAAAATCAAAGAAGACAAGGATGCCACTTTCTGCATATCTAGTCAACATATTACTTGAACTCATAGCTACAGGCATCAGACAACTAAAGGAGATCAAGATGATACATATAAGAAAAGAAGTCAACGTATTTTTATTTGCAGTCAATGTGATGATGTTGGACATAAAAGACCCTAAAAGCTGTATCAAGAAATTTCTATATCTGATAAACATTTCTAAAAAAAAAGTAGCAGGATACAAAATTAACATGGAAAATTTTGTAGCATACCTGTATACAAATGGCAATGAACTGAGTAAGAAATCAAAGAAATAATACCTTTCATTGATAGCCTTAAAGAGTCATAAATATCTTGAGGTAATTATAACCAATCAAGAGAAAGACACACGCAAATCACCAATTGCTTCCAATTCATTAGAGCAATCTTCATCACCACAATTGGTCACCTAAACATAATAGCAATTTCTCAACAATTTCAATTTCAACAACATATACAAATTTTAGCATATAACAAAATTTTCTGCAAGGAAATAAAAACAAGTCAATGTAATATTTTGTCTATCCTCAATAGGAACATTTAAAAGTCTGAGTAATAAAACCAAACATTTGAATTAGATTTTCAGATGACATCAAAAGAAAATTCACCTGAAAAAATTAATATTTTAAAATAATTTCAGTGATGATTTTATTTGCTTAACTAGAAACAAATTTGGTGAAAGAAACTTGCTAGTTTCTCAGCATCTTCTCAGGATTTGAAAAGAATTGTCTCTTTTACTTGTTGAAATCATTAATAAAGTCAAACATGACTGGACACTACTTTCAGCAAAGCAATTGTTTTGCAACTACTTTATACAACAGTTTAATGACCCTGATGTTTAAAAGATAATCTTTGTAATTTTAATAATGATTACTGCATATTTTATTGAATATTTATTTTATAACACATATGAACAATCATGTGATATCAACAGATACAATTGTGCTTATTCTTATCAAAGACTCAGTGACCATATAGTAAGACAATGGGCATGCTTTTATCTATCCCTGTTTTCTTCCTAATAAGGAAGACACCTATGTGTAGGGTTTAACAAAGAAAAATGTACCTGGGTGACAGCACAGTTACACCTTACAAGTCTTACAACATCCAAGTATTACCCATTATAGAATGTATTAGTTTAAGTGTGAAGGTTTTATTTAAATTTTAATAAGTAACTTATAACTATACCAAAGCATCTTCTATTCAAAAAAATGACACTGAAAAACAAGGTGGTAAAGAGGATATTATTATAGGATAACCTTGAGTCTACTTTATTCAATTTTCTTTCCAGGTAAATCATTTGCAAACATTGGTACTTTAACTCTTATGGGTAACAGATTACTTTTGACACACCAGTGGGTTGCAACACAGGGTTTGGTATTCTGAATAAAGTCCAAGGCCTTTTGGCTGGCCTTCAGACGAAGTTTGATTTGGTTACTCCTCTCTTGAAAGTGTGTTTACAATGTGTAACCAAATGGATCTCTTCATTGCTCCCTAGTTACACCGATTTGTATTTTTTTTTTCATACATAAAACTAGGTATTAGAGCAAGAATTCATTCTCAGGCAGGCAATCAGATTTCATAGTCTGATTATTTTATCTTTCTATTCCTAGTCAGATAGAGAAATAATATATGAACTTTATAAAAGACAGACCTCTTTTGTGTGCAGTTGTTCTAAATGAAAACTTATTTGAAGTATACTGGGTGTATGTTGAACCAGTAGCTTAGCTTGGTAGTACAGTAAAAATGTTAACTCCAATTAAAAATAAAGGTATTGAAGTTAAGTGATGCTACATTGAGCATCTTACATGATGCATCTTTATATTAGACCCCCATGACAAAGCAAACAAAAAGACTGCGGGAGATAAAGCAAGCTATATCCTGTGATCCACATGTCCTAAATACCTATCATCTGTAAGAATATAATTCACTGTTTAAGGCTTCACAAATGATTATACATGAGTTCTAATGTAGCTACTCCTTCAAGTCTGAAAGTTAAAAGCTCGAAAACTGCATGACAAATTACAAAGCTGAACCAATAAATTATTACTGTTTTGAGTAAGAAATGTTTTATCTCTTACAGTCTACTCCTTTGACATTAAAATGAATGCATGTAATTTTTACTATCCCTCTATAATATGGGAATATATGATAATGATGTATCAAAAATATCATAATGTATATAAAACTTCTATTATAATATTAAGTATTGATTGTTGTCCCAGGACAAATCAGCTTTCAAACAATAATACCCTTTCACTGAGATAATAAATTCATAGAGTTAATTAAATATCATAAAAGATTATAATTACTACTGAAAGCACATATTTCCACCAGGACCTTTTAGAAGAAAATATCAACACCTATAGATTATTAAGAAGCAATATATTGTGTGATTTCTCTCCTGTAATCTGTAAATCATCACTGCTTAGACCCTGTCATTAATTCATTACACCAAGCAGAAGATTAAATCTAGCCTGATATACCTGCCAACTGTCTCAAACACACTCCTTCTCTTAAATCAAACCTGACCTATGTACTTGTTGTCTCAAACACATTCCTTCATTTGGAAACTTAGCTGTTACAGGGTTTATCCAATTGCATCCTAACTGATATTATTACATTTCATTCTACTCTCTTTTTTTTTTTTTTTTTTTTTTTTTTTNATGTTATGTGAGTTCTTTTGTGAATGGGTTATTTCACTCAGGATGATGGCCTCCAGATCCATCCATTTGCCTAGGAATTTCATATATTTATTGTTTTTAATAGCTGAGTAGTACTCCATTGTATAAATATACCAAATTTTTTGTATCCATTCCTCTGTTGAGGGACATCTGGGTTCTTTCCAGTTTCTGGCTATTATGTCATTCTACTCTCTTTACTGTTACTAGTGGTGACTTTTCTGAAGTACAAACTGAAACATGTTCCTTTCTGGCTTAGAATTCTTCAGTGCCTTGTGATAATATGCAAAAGTAGAAAAAGTCACTGGGATATGATATAAAATATTCTTAGAGAAATCTGCCTACATCTTCAAAACTCTCCACTGCTCATAATGTGTTGTGGCTAGTATAGGGTGGGAGAGGATACTCTAGAACCTTAGGAAAAATCACGAAGTAAATACATGTCTAGATCATTCCTGATTGTACTGCTACAAGAGAAGCCAAATATCTTGAATCATGAGATATTCTTTTAGGGAAAATATAAAATATAATGCACTTTTATTTTTTTTAACCCCATCCTGGTCTGCCCTCCCAAACTTCCACCTCCCATTTCTCCTCTCCCTGTCTCCAAGAAGATGTCCCCACCCCCAACCCCATCCCACTGCTGTCATGCCTTCCCACTCCCTGGGGCCTCAAGTCTCTCCAGGGTTAGGCAAATCTTCTCTTACTGAGGCCAGACCAAGCAGTCCTCTGTTGTATGTGTGTTGGGGCCTTGCACCAGCTAGTATAATTTGCCTGGTTGGTGGCTCAGTGTTTGAGAGATCTCAGGGGCCCAGTTTAGTTGAAACTACTGGTCTTCCTATGGGGTCACCCTCCTTCTCAGCTTCTTCCAGCTTTTCCCTAATTCAAGAAAAGAGTTCCCTGGCCTCTGGCCATTGGCACGGTGTAAATATCTACATCTGACTTTTTCATCTGCTTGTTGGGCCTCTCGGAGGGCAGCCATGCTAGGCTCTTGTCTGTAAGCACACCATAGAATCATTAAGAGTGGGAGGCCCTGAAACCTCCCCTTGAGCTGGATTCCAGTTTGGGAGAGTCACTGAACCTCCTTTTAACTTGGAATTAACAAGAGAACAACTAATTCTGAATCTTTCTCTGTCTTGGAAGTTTTGGGTCTGGACTCAACTGTAAGTAGCTTACAGGATTGATTTGAGGCACTTTTCAGGTTGTGACACAATCTAACATTCTTAAAATGGGGATAAAATGGCATATAATGCATCGTCTCCAAGATCAATCCCCTTAAACATCTAGTTCAAACACTTTCTGATTCTGTGTTGTAATTCCTTCCATAGTAGAGTGTTCCCTATGCCTTCTGAAAGGAGTGAGGAGCCTATATCTATTCTGGAGAAAATGAATATTTTTTTTCAGACAGATGGACAGAAAAAGAATAACCACTGAGTAATATGCATTAAGAAAAAAGCTTGAAAGAAACAAAGATCAGAGATATTGGATTTGGTTAGCAAATACTTGCCAGGAAAATTTAGCAACAAATGTATGTATTCATTAGACAGTCTAAAACAGGTAGAGAAAACTATATGAACATGAGGTTGCTTCTCTCACTTTCAAGTGTCCTACTATTATTTGGGAAAGCTGAGCCTTTCTGTAGCCAAAGAGGTTCTTGGCTCTCTATAGAACCCTTCCATTTCCTAAGGCCATGTCCTCACTAGGCTTGCTAGTTTGCTTCTGTTTCTTCAAGCTTTGCTTGTGCCAAACGAAGGGACATTTCAGAAGTTATCAGCCTGCATCATCATTTTGGCCTTCCCCCTCCCTGCTGGAAGTGAGCTCAAGGAAGTAAGGAGCTGCAGGTTGGAACAACAAGTTAATCACAGAATATGGTGAGGTGTAGGGGGCCTTTGATCAGCTCTCCATTACTTGATTGATTTTCTTAGTCTGATTTTGTTGTGTGTATGTGTGTGTGTGTGTGTGTGTGTGTGTGTGTGTGTGTGTGTGTGTTTCTGTGTCTGTGTGTGTGTCCTTGTGTGTGCACACATGCATGTGTATGTGTGTGTGTGTGTGTGTGTGTGTGTGTGTGTGTGCGTGGGCGTGCGCTGTGCATGCTTTTATGCGCACATGTCTTTAAAGTTTATTTATTTATTTACTTATGTGTCTGTGCTGAACAGTCATGGTTAGCTATCTAAAGGTCACTAGGATGGAACTATTTGGCCTGAGCCCAGTGTTTTAGCTTTGCCAGGGACATACTGTTCTATTACTGTACCTTACCACTGTCAAAAACATCCAATAAAGCCGGTTTTACTTTCTTTCCTTTCTCATTTTGCCTGTACATTTTTTTTTCTGATTTGCACTTTTTCGTTCCACTACGTTAATTGCATCTGTCTTAAAATTTTCTTTTGTCCAGCCTTTATTACCTCTGCTTTTTTTTCCCATGCTGCTTTTACCTAGTCTTAGCCAATCTGCTGAAGGAGGTCAGAAGCAACTAACAATAACCAGTGGAAAAGTTCTGTTTGGCAGTCAGATCATAAGCATGAAGGAAAGAGAAAAGAGCTTGCAGGTGGTTCAAACTTTAAAACAGAGAAGTCTGGGTTGAAAGATTAGGACTGCTAGAGGATACATTTGTATTGTAGGTGAGGGAAGAAGAAAAATCTTTGAAAGCAGGAGATAAAGAATTCCTCTACCTCTTAGTGAATTAAGAAGTCAAAGGAGTATGAAGGTGAAAATATGGAAACGGAGCAAAAGCATTCTAATAATTTGAACTTTGAAATAGGAGCACAGTTATTTGATAAGCATTTCTGCACTTCCAACAACATTTTAATGACGAGGTACTGGTTTGCTGCAGACAGGTCAGTGCAGTATTCTCAGAATCCTGCAATAAAATTTGGGTTCTTCTTAGGTACAACATTGGAGTCATGAACTGTCTACAGAAATTTCCGATACAATTTAAGTTCTGTCCTAGAACAGAGAAAGTCAAAAAGAAAGTAAAATGTGAAAAGGGCAGGAATCGTGGGACAAAAGAAGTGAATATTCTCCATGACACCTAAGTCCATATTTGGGATTAATTTGAGCTTAAAACAATGGATAATTAAGGGAAATTAAGTCAGGTATAAACGTTTAGTTCCTCCTATTTTGGAAGAGGAAGAAATACTTGAAATAGTCTGTGAGACTTTAATTATTCCTTTATTTGTGTCCTGTGAAGGCCAGAACTGGACAGGATGTTCACAGTGAAAGTAAGATTTGAGAATTAGAAACTTGGGATGAAGAGATATTTCAGAGGTGAAAAGCATGTATGTACTTCTTTTGCAGAGAAAACAGATTTGGCTCTCAGCACTCATGTCAGACAGCTACAGCCCTAAAATCCTATTATTCTGGCCTCCTCAGGCACTTGCATTGATATACAAATACCCCCTAACCCCCTCCCACACATGCATACACTCCCACACATAGAGTGTTAAAAATAAAATCCAAATCTTAAAGAATTAAAAAGTATTTGTCCCTGACTTCATTAAAGAGTAGCATGAATTTTTTAAATCAGAGCTACTGGATTATGCTTCCATAATGTCTCTTTATAAAATTTTCATCTTCATTCAAAGTCATAACTGGGTTATACCTACAAGTTGATACAAGCTTCAAATCAACAACTCATGATATTAGAGGCAAATTACCTCCTTTCTGGAAAGTTTAGATATGTATTTGTAGTATGGGGATAATGTCACTTGTGTGATATGTCTATGAGAGCAAGGTAAAATGAAATATATACTGTGCTTAACACAAAATTTAAGAAATTGGAAGCACCTAATAATGATTTTTCACACAAGGTCTCATTATTTATCCCTGGCTAGCCTGGAACCTACTATGTATATGAAGATAGCTTCAAAATCATAGAAATCTTCCTAACTCCATTTCTCCAATTCTGTGATTAAAGCTGTATACTTCTACACATGTCCAAATGGTATAGATTTTATGCCTATAGTTTCCTCCTTCCCTGCCTCTAGAATTATGACTATATTCCCCTTAATAACTTTGGAAATTCTCCTGGAATTTGTACAGATTAACATATCACAACTATTTGGGTTTTCTTATAATCATATGATTATCTATGGTACAGTAGCTCAATATCATTTTAAAGATAAACCATGGTATCATGACTAAATGGATTGAGGAGGGTAAGGCATTTTTTAAGCCCTTGTGAATAAATGTGAAGTTAGGTTATATAATAAATCTTGCACTGTTCAATAAAGACCATTGTCAAGAATCTATTGCAAAACATACAAAGAATGTCTCTTATGGGAACTGGCATTCTAAGTTTTTTTTTTTTCCTCCAGGGATAAATAAACCAACACTACAATGGCTGAATGGCCTTATTATCAAGAGGTATACTGAAAATAAAAGATCCTGGATATGCCCGCAATCCATATTTTCAAGAATAACTCCTCCAAAGCCATAATTATGCATGAAAGAAATGGAATAAGAAACTGCTCATATATTTTGTTCTTTGTATATTGTCCTACTTAAATTTTGGCAACTTGGCACAGGCTGGAGTGGAAGGACCCACAGTTGAAAAATGCCTCCATAATACTAGGCTGTAGCAAGCCTATAGAACATTTACTTTATTGATGAATATATAAGGGCTCAGCCTACTGTGGGTAGGGTCATTCCTGGGCTGGTAGTCCTGGGCTCAATAAGAAAGCAGGCTGAGCAAGCTGAGGGAAGCAAGCCAGTAAGCACCACTCCTTAATGGCCTCTAATCAACTCCTGCCTCCAGGTTCCTTCCATGTTTGAGTTCCCTTCCTGACTTCACCCACTGATGAACAGTAATATGAAAGAGTAAGCCAAATAAACCCTTTTGTCCCCCAAGTTGCTTTTCTCATAGTATTTCATCTTGGCAATAGAAACCATTACTAAGACAGATACATCTCTAGACATAATTTTAAAAATCAACAAGTTAAGGAATGGGCAATAAAGCAAAAGGTGGAAAACATGTAATATAGTCCAACATTCTATAATTTTACAAAATTTAATCTTGGCATTAGTTTCTAGAGAGACTTCACTAATGACTGAATTAGAAATGCAACTGATCTCTAAGAATGTGAATATGATATTTTGAGATTTTCTAACACATACTTGTAAAGAAAATAAACTGCACTGTGGAAAACGTAGCTGAGGTGATATAGAGTGAGATTAGATAAACTTAAAGAGTTGTATGATGATCATCATTCAGTGAATAGGACACTACAATATAATGCAACAAAAATAGCACATACACTATGTGTACTGGTGTTTAGAATCATCCAAGGCAAAAGAAGCAACAGGAAAGAGTAAAGTTATCTTCAGGAACATATAATCTATGAGATACTTCAGACAGTGATATGCTCAAACTCATAAAATAAAGGAAACCAAAATTACACACAAAATAAAAGGCAGCATCTTCAAAAGATGATGCTATTCTTATTGGATAGCTACATGTAGAAGAATGAAAGTAAAGTCTTAGGTATCACTTTGTAAAAATCTCAGCCCAACTTAAATCAAGTACATAAGAAAAGATGTGGTAGAGACACATGTTCTGGGGGTTCTGGTTAGTTCATATTGTTGTTCCGCTTCTAGGGTGGTAGACCCCTTCACCTCCTAGGGTTCTATCTCTAGCTTCTCCATTGTGGGCCCTGTGTTCCATCATACAGATGATTATGAGCAACCGCTCTACATGTAGCAGAAGATGGCCTAGTGGAGAGGCTCCTTGGTATTGTAATCTTTATATACCCCAATACAGGGGAACGCCAGGACCAAGAAGTGGGAGTGGGTGGGCAGGGGAACAAGGCGGGGGGGAACTTTCGGGATAACATTTGAAATGTAAATTAAGAAAATATCTAATAAAAACTAATTGAAAAAAAAATAAAAGATGTGGTAAACCTGACAGAAGAGAAAATGGAGCATATGCATGAATTTATTGGCACAGGAAAGAATTTTGTGAACAGTATATTGATAGCACAGGTGTTATGACCAACAATTATAAATATCCCAACCCCTGAAGCTAAAATGCTTCTTACAACAAAGGACACCATCATGCAAGCAAAATATCAGACTACATAATAAAAAGATGTTTTTATCAATTATACATCTAATGAAGGATTTATATCTCTAGACTATACAAAGACCTAAAAATCTAAACATCAATAAGACAAATAATCCAATTAAAAATGAGTACTGCTAATAAAGAATTCTCAAAAGATGAAGCACAAATGGCTGACTAACAGTTGAAGAGAAGAAGTTCAACATCCTTATCCATGGAGAATAACTAATTTCATTTTACCCCAGTCTGAATGGTGAAGATTAAGAGAAAAATAGATCCTATGATGGTGAGGACACAGGGATGGTAGATATTATTTTTGAATCACAGGAGTGCAAACTGGCATAGTCATGGAAATCAGTGTGGATGATCCTCAAAAATATTAAAAATCCATATACTACAACATTCATCTATCCCATTCCTGAGAATCCACACAAAGGATTCTACTCCTATTACAGAGTCACTTGATCAATCATGTTTATTAATGTTCTATTCTCAATAACCAAATTTAGGAACAACTGAGATGTCTATAACATGAAGAATAAATAATGAAACTCTGGTATATTTACAAAATATTATTCAGATATTATGAAAAATGAAGTTAAGAAAATTTCGGATGAATTAACCAAGCAAGAAACAGTCATCCTGAGTGAGGTAGTTCATACACAAAAGAAATAAGTTGTATATTGTCTCTAATATGTCAACATTATCTTTTAAACTTTAGACATATATGTTTTGATCAGAATAACCAATGAGGTTAAGTATCTAATAAAAGAACAGTGCATGGAGGGTGTTGCATAAAATATTTAAAAACAAACAAACAAACAAACAAAAAAGCAACCCACACTAGTGCCTGCTAGGCAGTGGCCAATGGCCTTGGTTTGTTTTCAGACAGACAGACAGACCTTTTAGCCAGGGCCTATCTCACCCAGGCCAGCTCTGCCCCTCTTGAATACTGAAGTTGCTCTCTCCACCTGTCTTGTTAAGTTCCCACAGCTGGCTGATGCCCTGTTCTTCCAAATTCACGTGGCTAGCTGGTGTGCATTCTTGCACACGCATGCTCTGCAGCCTGACCTTTCTCTGGAAGCCAGTTGAGTTGCCATGCAACAGGAGGGTATCTGTCAAGGAAGAAGAAATAGAACATAATGATATAACAAGGAAAAAGGGAACTAGAGTAGAAATAATTAAGTGAGGAGTGGGACTGGAGGAAAGGTTAAAGAAAGTAATAAAGACCATTCAGAAAATCTTATGGAAATATAATACTGTAGAAATATCCTAAAAACATACATACCTGGAAGAAATTCAAATGGTGTCACTATATAAATAGGAGAGAAATGTCCAACTAGATATCTTAGGCTGTCAAGTAAAACTCCCAATGCACAGAATGATTTGCATTGTACTGAGTCATTGGCCAAAGGACCCCCAAACAACACAAGCTATTACCAACTATTGATTAGCCTCCACAACATGAAGTTAAGGTCCTATTGCTAAAGACACCTCTTACTTATGTCATCATTAAATATGGAGAGGTTGAGCTATTGTCTTCTAGCTGTTAAAGATGAAGCTTCACCCCCACTTGTTGTGGATAGCCCTGGGGCTAATTATATCTGATGTTAATTCCATTCTCCCATGAGGGGTTGTGAACAAGGAATGAGTCAGCACTCAGGTAATTTCATGTAAATCTGCTTCCCACCTTAATTTGTAAAATAAAGGAGAGCTGATGATTGGGCAGAAAAAGGGAAGGTGGAGTGGAAAGTGAGGAGAGACAGAGAGAGAGAAGAATGAGAAAATGGAAGAAGGAGAAGATGCAGAGGAGGAGGGAGAAGAAGAAAAACAGAGCACAAGCAAATGGCCTGGAGAAGCCGCAAGTTCGAAGGGGTCTCATAAATGTGGAAGATGGTAGTATAGCAGTAGATCTGCCCAATCTAGGCGTACAGTATGTATTCATATTAATTGAGTTGTGTTTTCATTGCTGGGGGCTTATTTGGGTTGTAGATTTACCACAACACCTACTGACTGTTATTCATGGTGCTTAAAGGTACTTTGCATGATACAGAAACATAAAAATAATCATCAGTATCATCTAGCTAGCTACAAATACTGAAACTAGCAATAGTGACCTATGTGCAATATATAGTGGTATAATAATAGCACAAATGGTATGAGAGTAACCAGTCTCTGCTACATCCACTTCATTAGTGACTCGCTTGGTATGCCTGAAAACCTGGAAGCAGTCCTGAGGCAAAGAGTTTCAAAGGAAACCCATCCTCCTGGAACCTTGGTATTCCCATAGCTAGAAAGCCCCAGATTTGTCCCTGCAATATCGTGGAGGGTCTTACATGCTTTCTTACAGTATTTTACTACATAAGATTTAGAAATCTCAGGGCAAGATTAGCAAAGTATATACTTAGAATCTTCTACAGCCAGGTATGGCATACTACATTACTTGTTAATAGAATGCCCCCCCCCCACTATCACCCAGAATAATAGCTAAGTCACTGTCCTACACATGAATTCACCATTATCTAGGAAGAAGGACATTTGTGACCTGAGAAGGAACTAGAGTAGATACTTAGAATTATAGCTATCGAAGTTGCACCCATATACAAGTATTTACATTATTCCCTAAGGGGAAGGTGGACTATGGCAAAGGCACAAAGCCCTTGCCCCTGGCTTCTAAGTTTAAGCTGACCTTAGGTGGAGTTGTTTTTGATCCCAGTTGTTAACATTAAATTTTATCCCAGTTGGTTCCTGCCAGTCCTTACATGTTTGCATTCCTCTGTTTTGTGTAAGAATCCAGTAACTTCCCTGTTTTCTTCTGTATAAAAAGTCTGATGCTCGATTTGACAAATTACATTCAAATCCACGCTCCCTTGTGTTGTGTCTGTTTGTCACCCCACTTTCGCCAACTCTGTGCCCATCTGTCCAAACCCCTCAATCCCACAGATTGAGGGGGGCTGACTAGGCCTGGCCTGTGGCAAGTCTCTGACTTAATTTAAGACCCACATGATGAGATGTAAACCATACCTGACACTGCCACAGTGGCTGAGAAGATGAATCTATACAGACTATGGGACCTATGAGGAAACTCTACAATTATTATTTTATTAAATAAAATAGCGATGAAATGGTCTCTAAAGGTATATTGCTATACCCATAGATCACTGCATCACACAAACCTTATCAGAGAAATGTCTTCACACAGTAGATGATAATTCTTGCAGAGATCCACAATGGGGCAATGTGTGCAGAAAATGAGAGACTTTTAAGTCTTCAGACCTGAATAGAAGGTTTTCATCATATCCCTCTCAGAAAGGCTCAGTTGATCTATATGAGGAAGTAGAAAGATAGTAAGAGCCAGAGGCTGTGGATGACTAAAAGAAAAGTGTCTTCCAAGTACAACAGTGATGAAAAACATATGAACTCACAGAGACTGTGACAGAATATAATAGATCTTCACAATTTCAAAGCAATCAAAACTCCAGCACTGAGAGAGAAATGAAAACCAAGTTTCATCTGTTACCAAGAAGTTATTTGTAATTGATATCTACCTTCTTTTATTATTACTATTACTACTACTATTACTACTACTACTACTTAGTAGTAGTAGTAGTAATACATAGTAGTAGTAGTAGTAATACGTAGTAGTAGTAGTAGTAGTAGTAGTAGTAGTAATAGTAGCAGCAGCAGCAGTAGTAGTATTTTAGAGAGGGATTATGAATTCAATGTAAAGGAAGGCAGTGAGGATCAGAGAAGAGTAGGGTCAGGGAAAGACTACAATCAAAATATATTAAAAATTAAAAATAAAAAATATCAATATCAATATTTTTATATTTTTATCATACTATGACCTGTAATTTAGTAGATAGGTCATAACTGCAGCACATTTGAATTGAGAACGGTAATCTTTGAAAAAAAAAAAGCTCAATTGACATATATTGCTAATAGGTATTAAATTAATTAGCACATTTCAAAATATAAACCAAGAAGTCAATGAGATTCTATAAAAACTGTATGAACTCAACTAAAAGAAATGCCATTCCCTCAAAGCATGATATTGTTTCATGTAGGTCACAAATTTTGAGCTGGCACTTTTTTTTTTAAACCTGGCTATATTAGTAACATTTCCCCTTTTCATTAAAACTAGATTATTATTTTTTCATACAATATATCCTGATTGTAGGCTCCCCTTCCTCAACTACTCCTCATCCTTCCCCACCTCCCTTCATATCCACATCCATTCCCTTTCTGTTTCTCATTAGAAAAGAATAGGCTTCTGTCTTAGTCAGGGTTTCTATTCCTGCACAAACATCATGACCAAGAAGCAAGTTGGGGAGGAAAGGGTTTATTCGGCTTACACTTCCATACTGCTGTTCATCACCAAAGGAAGTCAGGACTGGAACTTAAGCAGGAGCTGATGCAGAAGCCATGGAGGGATGTTCTTTACTGGCTTGCTTCCCTTGGCTTGCTCAGCCTGCTCTCTTATAGAACCCAAGACTGCCAGCCCAGAGATGGTCCCACCCACAAGGGGCCCTTGATCACTAATTGAGAAAATGCCTCACAGCTAGATCTCATGGAGGCATTTCCCCAACTGAAACTCCTTTTTTGTGATAATTCCAGCTGTGTCAAGTTGACACAAACCTAGCCAGTACAGCTTCCAAGAGATAATAACCAAATAAAACAAAGTAAAATAGAATAAGATAAAACAAATATAATTTTACAATAATGCAAAGGCAAAAGCAATACTGTCCTTGATTTCCCAAGCTACCCAACACAAAGTTCACTGTACTCAAGAAACATTATAAGGTGCTTAGCACTTTAGTATACAATAGGATTTATATTGGATGTTATGCCCAACTATCAGCTAATGTCATTCTATTAAGCTTGTTTAGTTGGGGTAAACAGAGCTATGACATTAGGAAGACTAGATAGTTATGCAGTTTGACTTAATGAAATTTTCAACTTGGGGTGGTTTCCTCAGAACCTACACTCATAAAAACAGCTGCAAAGTAATTCAAACAAGGCAAGATTCTTCAGAAGTTGGCCTTTGAACCAAGATCAACAATTACAGCATCTTTTTTCCCATCCACTGCTCAGCACATCAGAAGGTTGACATTTTGGCCTGGTAGAATAAGCCCTGTTCTAAGCCCAGTGAACTATTTAGTTACTGAGTTATCATGCTTTTACATACAGCATTATAACTATGTATAGGAGTGATAAGGAGTGGGTCCTGAGCACCCGCCACCCCGCCATCTTTCCTCTGAGCCCAGCGGTCACAGCTAGGGACATCCCAGGACTTTAAGATCGCATCGGGGTTACACGGGAGTGCAGTGCAGAGGTGGTGTTGGGAGCATCAGGTCAGCGGTTGCCCCCAGAGGCAGGATCCGAGAACTCCGCCCCACCGGAGGCTGGGCCTCTCCCAGCCAGAGCACCCGCCACCCCGCCATCTTTCCTCTGAGCCCAGAGGACACAGCTAGGGACATTCCAGGACTTTAAGATCTCATCGGGGTTACGCGTGAGTGCAGTGCAGAGGCGGTGTTGGGAGCATCGGGTCAGCGGTTGCCCCCAGGGGCAGGATCCGAGAACTCCGCCCCACCGGAGGCTGGGCCTCTCCCAGCCAGAGCACCCGCCACCCCGCCATCTTTCACCTGAGCCCAGCAACTCCAGGAATTTAAGACCACATCAGGAGCTCAGGGCCCAGGCCTCAGGCTCTGTGCACTCTCTTAGGCTCTTTCGGGACTCCCCAAGCTATCTCTAGAAGTGAGGTGAGGAGGGGAACACAGCCTCTGTTCTGGCCCAATCTTGTGGAACTTGAGACATCAGCCAGGAGATTGATAAGCGACCAGGGCAAAACAGGGGGTCCTTTCTGGTCTGCACCAAAGCCAGGTCACCTCGGGCAGAGATGGCAGGAGGAAAGCGCAAGAACAGAAGCAACAGAATCCAAGGGTACTTGGCATCACCAGACCCAAACTCACCCACCACATCAAGTCCTAGATACAACAGCACACCAGAAAAGCAGGACATGGATATTAAATCACTGGTCATGATGATGATGGAGGACTATAAGAAGGAATTACAGGAACAGATAAATACAAACACAGATAAACAACTAGAAGCATATAAAGAAGAAATACGTAGAGAGTTACAGGAAAACAATACCAAACAGGTGATGGAATGGAACAAAACCATACAGGACCTAAAAATGGAAGTAGAAACAATTAAGAAAAACCAAAAGGAGTTAACCCTGGAGATAGAAACCATAGGAAAAAAATCAGGAACCATAGATATGAGCGTAAGCAACAGAATACAAGAGATGGAAGAGAGAA
>LR749485.1:5374087-5398536 GCA_902729485.2 Mus minutoides | reverse complement strand
TTAGATGGAACACAGGGTTCCCAAGGAAGAAGGAGCTAGAGAAAGTACCCAAGGAGCTGAAGGGGTCTTCAACCCTATAGGTGGAAGGATAACCATGAACTAACTAGTACCCCCTGGGCTCGTGTCTCTAGCTGCATATATAGAAGAGGATGGCCTAGTTGGCCATCAATGGGAAGAGAGGCCCCTTGGTTATGCAGACGTTATATGCCCCAATACAGGGGAACGCTGGGGCCAAGGGGTGGGAGAGGGTGGGTAGGGGAGCAGGGCCGGGAGGGGGGAGGATATAGGGAACTTTCTGGATAACACTTGAAATGTAAATGAAGAAAATATCTAATAAAAGTTGAAAAAAAAAAGGAGTGGGTCCTTCATATCTGGGATAGGTTTTATAGTCACTGTTGAGTAGCAATAACTTAATTCTCCTTAATGATGAAGTTCCATCACTACAGTCAATAGAGTAACTACTTGGTATGGTATGATAATGAGCTTAAAATGACCAGGGTACAATTTCAGCTTAAAGCTTAATGGAATGATATCGGTTTTGCCTTGTAGAAACTAAGACTTAAAGTTGAGATGATGGGAACCCAAGAGGCTCAAAGTCCAGTGTTAGGTAGAATTTGTTTGACAGAGAGGAGTTATGATACCTGTCTCCAAGTCTATGTGATTTTCTATTTAAGAAACACTGTACTAAATTATATTCTATAGGACAGCAACCTATCATTTAAGGTATTTCTCAGATGCTCTTGGGAAATTAATGATCAAGAATGATGTTCTTAGATAATGAGTTGCATGGAAAACTAAATTTCCTTAGTTCTTTTAGAGGTGTTACCATGGGGATGGATAACCAAGACAATCAAAGCTTCTCTGTGAGTTCTTATGGGCTTTGTTCAGTTGATTTAGATCTTGTTCTTCTGGTATACTTCATTTCCTCTTCCACCCACATTCCTTCTGCCTCCTATTCCACTGTGTTCCCTGAGCTCTGGGGAGAGGGATTTAATAGAGATATCTCATTTAGAGCTGTGTGTCTATCTGCATAGTATCTTGCTGTGGGTCTTTGTACTTGTTTCTATCAGGATGAAGCTTCTCTGATGCTGATGAAATAAGGCAGTAGTAATCTATGAGTATGTTGCTAGAGTTACATCAACTTGACCCAAACTATATAATTGTCTGAAAGAAGGAAATCATATTAAGAAAATGTCTCTGTAAGTTTAGACAGTGTGTAAGCCAGTAGAGCATTTTCCTAATAAATAATTAATGGGGAAGGGACCAACATGTTATGCATGAGGCCACCCCAGAGCTGGTGGTCCTGGGTTCTGTAAGGAAGCAGACTGATCCAGACATGTGGAGCAAGCCAGTAAGCAGCACTTCTCCATGGCTTTTGTATCAGCACATTTCTCTAAGTCCCTTCTCAGTTTGGGTTCCTGTCCTGATTTTCTTCTATAATGAACAGGGATCTGGAAGTGTAAGCCAACTTAACATTTCATCCTGAACTTCCTTTTTGGTCCTGGTGCTTTGTTGCAGCAATAGAAACCCTAAGTCAGTGACTGTAGATGAATATCATTTTGAATCAGTTTATCACTACTAAAAAAAAAATACCTATAGTATTTGTTTGTATACTAGGTCTCTGGGCTCTCAAATCTCTGGTTCCTATTTTACTTATATTTGAGAATCCTAAACAATTTGTTTTCATAATTTTTCACTACTCATAATCCATCTCCTCCCAGATCCATAGCTCTCCCTCCTCTACCTCCTTCCCTACTCCCTCAATTTTGTTTTAATAAAAAACTAAGTCCAATTTTTCCTGTCCAAGTAGCACCAAATTCAGAGATAACTCTCTCTTTCTCTCTCTCTCTCTCTCTCTCTCTCTCTCTCTCTCTCTCTCTCTCTCTCTCTCCCTCTCCCTCTCCCTCTCCCTCTCCCTCTCCCTCTCTCTCTCCCTCTCAGAAACTAATAAATGCCCATAGCTCCTGAGCAAAAGGTGAGAATTCAAATGAAACTTCTATTCCCATGCTAGAATATAGTCTGTTTTGAGACTAAACAGGTTGTACATATGTTTTCAAAATAATTATGAATTCATAAATGCAGCTACCATGCTAAGTTTAGAAAATTATTTCCTTGTGGTCATTCATCAACTCTGAGTTTCCACTCATTCTACACCCTCTTCTGCAATACTTACTGAGCACTGGGAGTAGGGTAGAATATAGATATTCCATTTAGGGCCAAGAACTTCACATCTCTTATTCTATGTATCACGTGTACTTGTATATTTCTGTATTGTTCACTATTGCAAATAGAAGCATTCTGATATTGGTTGAAAGATTTATTAATGTATGAGTATACAGATAAATCACTTGGAGTCAAGTTAACACTGTATTTATTTAGCAAATTAATATAATAGGACATTTTCTCCTATGGCCTATGACCTGTTTAGTCATAGGTTGTTGGCCTAATACTGGTGCCAGTTATATGTTTCAGCTTCTGGATTGGGACGCATATCCAACCAGAAAGTGCCCAGATGCTTCCATGGTATCCTTGCCAGTATTGCATCATAGACATGTTTTAACAGGCCAGTCATTTTTGTAGCTTGCAGGGATCACAGCTGAGTAAAACTGATGATTGCTTTTATTGTCTTGTGGCATGCATACTGCTTTTCATCACTATAAAAGCCAACCAGAATAAATGAAGTTTTCTGCTAGAACTAGGTTGAGTTCTCCATGTTTTGTGACTCAAGTATTGGTGTCTTTAGCAATGGGGTCTTACTATCAAGTTTTTAAGGGAAACCAATAACATTAGAAGTAGCCTACAATATTTGGGCTTGCTTTTATAGGGATGTACTTGAAGCCAAGCTGTTGCAATCTTCAGATCAGTTGGGCCTGCTCATGAACAATCATCATACTTGGTCTCCTTGTCTCTTCCATCTTGGAAGGAAGATCTAGGGAAGTTCCTAGGACTCTTCACCAAATATCCAGCTACCATTCTCTCTGTTTTATGCAATTCTACACTAATTGCACATGACCTTGAGGGAAGTTGGAATGATTAAAGGATAAAGGTAAAGAAAATTATAGAAGGCAACTTTACCTACAGAGCAATGAGGAAATTATCATCTATGTTGGAAACAAACTTTCCAAAGTGGTGCTTCTGCCAAAATCTCTCACATACTGCTCTATAAATAAGACTAATAAACTCATTGTTCCCCCAGAGTAAACTTTGGTGGGATCATACCTTAGTTTGTCATTGAGACAGTAAGAAAGGGGATAGACATTGTTTACATCTCATTAAGGGGAGGGATTGTAGCAACAGAACCTCTATATGAAATCTCTGGCCAACAACACAAAAAGGAACAACTGATACCTAGTCCTGAGATTTTTACTTACTAGCCTTTGACATCTAGAAGAGGCATGATCATCAACCTGTCATAGTATAAATTTCTTTTGTTTAACCATTTTTACAAACAAATTATAATATCTCTCTAATATACCTTAAAATAAAAAATAGTGATCTCTTCAGTATATACTTTTTGGTAAGGATTGCTTTGGCTACACAGAAACATTTTAGTCCCATCTGAATTTTAGGATTTTTTTTTCTATTTCCATGAAAAGGTCGTGCATATCTTGATTGCATTTAGTACAAATTGCTTATTGTATAATGACCATTTTCACAACATCAAGATCATTTCATTATATCTCCCTCAATCTTTTTCTTCTGAGATTTGAAGTTTCATTGTACATGTCTTTCACCTTCTCTGTTAGGGTTATTGCAAGATATTTTATTGTATTAGAGGCCATTGTAAATCTGAACATGTCTATGCTCTGTTTTCTTGTCTTGTTTTTGGCCGCATACAGAAAAAGGTACTGATTTCTATAAGTTGATTTTATATCCCCCCACTTTGCTGATATGATATGATATGATATGATATGATATGATATGATATGATATGATTGGTTATATCTTGGACTTTGATGGTAGCATTATTGGGGCCTATTATTATTTAATTTATTGATGTCTAGTTTCTTGAGTTCTTTATATGTTATGAGTGTTAGCCCTGTGTCAAATGTGGAATTGGTGAAAATATTTTCCCGCTGTTAGGCTGACATTTGTTCCAAAAGCTTCTGCAAGGCAAAGGACAATGTCAATAGGACAAAATGGCAACACATAGATTAGGAAAAGATCTTTACCAACCCTACATCCAATAGAGGGCTAATATCCAATATATACAAAGAACACAAGAAGTTAGACTTCAGTGAACCAAATAACCCTATTAAAATGGGGTGTAGAGCTAAACAAAGAATTCTCAACAGAGGCATCTTGAGGTGCTGAGAAGCACTTAAAGAAATGTTCAGCATCCTTAGTCATCAGGGAAATGCAAATCAAAATGAACCTGGGATTCCATCCCACACCAATCAAAATGGCTAAGATCAAAACTCAGTTGACAGCAGATGCTTGTTGAGTATGTGGAGAAAAAGGAATACTCCTCCATTGCTGGTGGGACTGTACACTGGTAAAAACCATTTTGAAAATTAATCTGGCCATTCCTCAGAAATTTTGAATTAGTTCTACCTGAAAACACAACTATACCACTACTGGGCATATACCCGAAAGATGCTTCCATATATAGCAAGGACAAATGCTCTACTATGTTCATAGAAGCCTTATTTATGATAGCCAGAAGTTGCAAACAACCCAGATGCCCCTCAATAGAAGAATGTATACAGAACATATGGTATATTTACACAATGGAATTCTCAGATATTCAAAACAATGACTTTATGAAATTTGCAGGCAAATGGATAGAACTAGAAAATATCATCCTGAGATAACCCAGTCACAAAATAACACACATGGTATGTACTTACTATTAAGTGGATATTAGGGGAAAAAGCTAGGAATACCCACAATATAACTCACAGACAATATGAATCTCAAGAAGAAGGAAGACCAAGTGTGGATGCTTCAGTCCTACCCAGTAGGAGAAAGAAACGTATGATGGAACTTGTGGCTCTAGCTATATTTGTAGCAGAGGATAGCCTAATAGGTCATCAGTGGGAGGAGAGGCCCTTGGTCCTGTGAAGGTTCTATGCCCCAGTATAGGGGAATGCCAGGACCAGGAATGGGAGTAGGTGGATTGGGAGGCAGTAGAAGGAGGGAGGGGATAGGGGATTTTCGGAGGGGAAACTAGGAAAGGGGATAACATTTGAAATGTTCCTTGAGAGGCTCTGCCAGAGCCTGACGAATACAGAGGCTGATGGTCGCAGCCAACCATTGGACTGCACACTGGGACCCCCGTGGAGAAGTTAGGGTAATGACTGAAGGAGCTGAAGGTGATTGCAACCCCATAGGAGGAACAAAAATATCAACTTATCAGACCCCCAGAGCTCCCAAGGAATAAACCCACCAACCATGAAGGATCCAGCTGCATATTTAGTAGAGGATGACCTTATCTGGCTCTGATGGGAGAGGAGGCCCTTGTTCCTGTGTAGGCTAGATGTGCTGGCAAAAGTGAATGCTAGGATGTGAGGCAGGAGTGGGTGATGTAGTAGGAATGAGGGCTGAAGGGGGATAGGATACTGGGTTTGTAGAGCAAAAACTGGGAAGGGGGATAAGACTTAAGATGTAAATAAATAAAATAACCAAAAAAACCTTTCTGTGATATTTTCCCACATATGAATCAGTTATATTCTCCAATAAAAGAGCAAATGACACTAAGCAAGAGACTATTCTGCCTAAATTTAATAAAACAAACTGAAAAGATGCATTGAAAATGGCAAGAAGAAAATAATTGCATAATCATCCTTTCTTAACTCCTTGAAGCCCATCAGGAAGAGAAACTCTCCCTTCTTTGAGGAGGAGGAGGAGACAAGAATTATGTCCAACTCCTGAATTTGAAACTGGTTCCCTGGCCCTTCCCTATGGCCCCTATTACTGGGCATATCTCAGCCACACTCAGTACCAACCCATGAATTAAACATTTAGACTCATATTAGAATTGGCAGCAAACAAACTGCTTGCTACTGTGTGTCTACCCTTGAGCAACAGAACAGTGAACAGAACTTTATCTATAAGAGAGAGTACAGTCCTTTGTCTCAGAGCTCAATTAAGATATTCTCTCGTCAGAGAAAGCACCTAATAAAAGCCAAAGGATATATATGCTAGATCAAAGACAACCTCTCTAGTTTGCCTCCAAGCTCAAGCAGAGACATATGTGACAGACCTGAGTTTCTACTACATTTTTTACAGCCTTCAAGTGTTACTGAGGAGTACCTAGCTAGCTCTAGAAATTGTGAGGGCCCTTGTAGCTATGAGTCTCTAGGATAGCTGAGTTTAGCACCACTCTTGTTGGCCAAGGGACTATCCCCACTACCTAATTTCCAGCATCAAGTACTATAACTATTATTAGACCAGTTCTAATAGTTAAGATTCTTAAATTTGCTTTTGTTGAACACACCCTGTTTCAGCCTAAATCATCCTTGGATACACCATGGACCTCAGTATACACTTGCAATTATGCAATCACTTGGAGATGTGACTCTCAGATACAACCTAAGTGACCATCAGCTAGATAGCCAAAATTATGTCTTCATCAAGAGACAGAAACACAGAAACAAAGATAGAGAGACAGACACAGAGATAGTATGAGAGAATATGTGTGTGTGTGTATACACTTGTATTTAGGAATACATAAGAATAAAGTGCATGTTTGTACACAAACCTGGGTGTTGATCCTTGTGCTTAGAGAATAGCATGGATCATATTCCATAGGCAAGGTTGCCTGTCCAGTGCAGCTCATAGATCCTCCTGTAAATAACACTCTAGTGTAGAGACTACAAGCTCTCTATCAATTGCAGATAATGACTTGCTTAAGGACAGGAAGGAGTCTATGTCCACTTCCCTGGCTCGGTGCTGAGATGCCTTGTGACTTGAACTTGTCCATGCCCTGGGAGTGCTTCCACAGTCTCCATAAGTTCACATGGGCATCAACCCTGTTGTGCCTGAAGACAATATTTCCTTGGTATCATCCAGATCCCCTCTGGCTCTTATAATATGTCCCTCTCTTTTTCCACATAGATCCCTGAGTCTTGAGGGGAAGGTTTTGATGAAGACACCCCATTTAGAATTGAGAACTACAACATCTCTTGCTCTCTGTACAATATCCAGTTGTATGTGTGGTGTGTGTGTGTGTGTGTGTGTGTGTGTGTGTGTGTGATACTAGGTCCCATCTACTGAAAGAAGTAGCTTCTCTGATAAAAATGTAGCAAAGCACTAATATATGGGTATAGTATAATGTCATTATGAGTCATTTTAATTGTTATGTTCCTATAGCAGAATAATATTGTTTTCCCCCTAGACCCAGGGCTTATCCATTCTCAGTTTCTTGACTACATTAACATTTTCAGGCATGAGTCTATCTCATGGAATGATTTTTAAATGAAAGGACGCTTCTAAAGTAGCAGTTTTCCATTTGGCCTTACAAATGCTTCTTAGTGTTAGTTGCCCCTTCCCATACACTCTCCTTTACATCTCCTTTCCATCTTCCTCCCCATATAATTCTCCAATTCCAGTCATTCCTCACTTCTTCGTAACTTTATACTCTATAACTATATTATATGGCTACTCCCTTGACACAACCTTTCTTCCTTTCTAGGTATAGCACCTTTGTGATTTTAGCATGAGTTTTGAAGGCTTCATAGATAATAAATGAGAAAACAGTATTTGTCTTCAGTGTTTGGGTTAACTTACTCAAGATAATTGATTCTAACTCTATAAATATACCTGTGAGTTTCATTATTTCATTTTTCTTAACAACTGTTATGAAACTATACATTTTTATTATTTATCCAACAGTTGATAGATATTGTTAGTTTTTCCCAACTTCTGGTTATTATGAATAGAGCATCAATGGAGATGCCCTACCTCTATTATAGAGGTATTAATGACAATACCTCTATTGTAGGTTGTAGAGTTATTTGGGTATATGCCCAAGAATGCTATAGCTGGATCTTGAAGTAGACAGATTTCCAGATTCCTTAGGAAATACTGCACTGATCTCAATAGTGGCTGTACCTGTTTGCATTTCTACCATAATCAATAGATGAGTTATCCATTACCCTATATATCCTTGCCACCAGGAGCTAATATTTGATTTTATTGTTCTTGTCCATTCTGACTTGTAGAAGATAAAACCTCAAACTAGTTTTAATTAGCGTTTCCCTGATGGATGAGGATATTGAGCCTTTCTTTCAGTGTTTCTCAGCCAGTTAGTTGTGTTTTATCTTTGATAATATTGTTTAGTTCTGTAAGCTGATTTTTATTTGGGTTATTTGTTTTGTTTTGGTTTTTATTTTTGGTTTGTTTATTTTTGTTTGTTTGTTTGTTTTGTTTTTGTTTGTTTTTATTCTCAAGACAGGGTTTTTCCATGTAGTCTTGGATGTCTTAGAACTCACTTTGCAGACCAGGCTAGCCTTGAACTCAGTGATCCCCTGTCTCTGCCTCCCAAGTGCTGGGATTAAAGACAAAACAGACAAACAAACAAACAAACAAACAAGATTAAAAAAAAAAGAAACAGTGGTTGCTACAGACCCTCTGGGTCCCTTAGTCTGCGTGGGTCGAGTTCTCTGGAGCGAAGTGGGCAAATATTCAGTGAGTGGGTGACAGAGACCACACATGAGAGGTTGTGTAGAATCTTAATGTAATTTTTCAAATCGAGCGCTAGACTTTATACATAGGAAAGTTAGGTGACACACTGGCAGGATACAATGAGGTTACTAGAGGTTACTAGATTCTTAAAACAAAGGAATGCAGACACAGAAAGGACTGGCAGGAACTAACTGGGATAAGATTCAAAGTTAAACAACTGGGATCAAAACCAGCTCCACCTAAGGTCCACTTAATCTTAGAAACCCTAGTTCCTATTGTAGACTATTGTATAGTCCACCTTCCCCTTAGACAATTGTAAATAATCGTGTCTGGGTGTAACTCAGTTAGCTATAGTTCTAAGTATCTAGTCCCGTTCCTCCTCAAACCACAAACTTCCCTATTCCTAGATAGTGGTGCATTCCTGTGTAGGGCGGTGACTTAGCTATTCATGCTCAAGGTTGGATCAAGGACTGCCTAGAATCTAACTTAGCTATATGTTAAAATATGAATCTTTAGAAGCACTTATAATGAAGCAATATTAGGGGAAAGCACACAGATCTGTTTACCAACTAAAGCAAGGATGTTGGAGGATTCTTTATACAGGAAGCCACAATTCCAGGAGACTAAGTTTCCATGAGCTTTTTGCCCTGGGACCGGGCCTAGACTTTTCAGCCTGTCACGCAGGTTGCTACCGGAGTGGATGTAGCAGGTGGTGGCACACTCCTTTAATCCCAGCACTTGGGAGGTAGAGGCTGGCAGATTTCTGAGTTCAAGGCCAGCCTGGTCTACAAAGTGAGTTCCAGGACAGCCAAGGCTATACAGAGAAACCCTGTCTATTAAGAGAAACCCTGTCCATTACAAACTCTTTAGGAGGATTAAGTAATGAACAGAGTTTTTAATGGCAGTTATTAGAAGGACTGGATCTTAGCTTTGTATTTTTAGATGAGTTGCATAGGTACAATATTAATTTCAAATTTTGTATCAATATAAGAAATTTACACCAATGAAAACCTTAAATCTGCATCAATCTATAAATTCCATACCAATGCAAAGTTATAACTTCAATTTACATTAATTATAAAGATTTCTACCAATGTAAGATATGGTTACACAGTGTTTTGTTTAAGAGTAAATTTGATAACCTAAAAAAAAAGAAAGAAAAGAAACCCTGTCCAGAAAAACAAAACAAAACAAAACAACACAAAAGAAAACAAAAGAAAACAAAAGACAGGAAACACCATTGCCAGGGAGGTTATTTGTTTTCTTGATATTCAGTGTTTTCTTTCTTTACACATTTATTCTGGGTACCAACCCTCTATCAGATAAACAACTGGTAAAGACCTTTCCTCCTTCTGTAGGCTTTGTGGAAATGATAGTGTCCTTGGCTATACAAAAGGTTTTCATCTTTATATGTTCATATTTATTAATTGTTGTTCTGAGTGTATATGCAATTGGTATCCTATTCAGAAAATCCTTTATGGTTCCAATGAGTTCGAATCTATTTGATATTGTGCTGTATCTGCTCTTTTGGGGAGAAGGAATACCTAGGAAGGAAATCTCATTGGCTTAAGGACTGATTGCCTATAGTCCTCTCAGGGGGCATCATGGTTACAGGTATAGAGACAGGTGGGGAAAGACTCCTCTCTTACCTATCTCAGATCTCTGTGATTCCTGGTCTCTGAGATTTTTCAAACTTTCCAGTTCTTATGTCTGTATGGTGACATGGAAACTGGTATTTTGTTTAGGTACTTAATCCACTTAGAGTTAAATTTGGGGCAAGGTGATGAATACAGCTCTATTTCAATTTCTGCTTTCTTCTTCTTCTTCTTCTTCTTCTTCTTCTTCTTCTTCTTCTTCTTCTTCTTCTTCTTCTTCTTCTTCTTCTTCTTCTCCTCCTCCGCCTCCTCCTCCTCTTCCTCTTCCTCCTTCTCCTCCTCCTCCTTCTTCTTCTTCTTTGCTTTTGTGTCTGTCAAAAATCAGATGTCCATAGGTGTGGAGAGTTATGTACATTCAATGAGACTTTATTTATCAACATGTCTGTTTTTATGTAACTACCTTTTTACTTTATAGCTCTACAGTACAGTTTGAAATCTAGAATTGTGTTATTCTAATTGTTCCTTTATTATTTAGAATATTTATAGCTTATCTGATTATTAGTATTTCCGTATAAATCAAAAAAGTTATTGTTTCAATTTCTGTGAAGAAAAACAGTAATGATATCAATGAAGAAAAAGAAGTCAAAACAAACAATAATAAAATAAAACAAACAGAAGAAAAGGAGCCAAGGGAAAAAAACTAAAAAGAAAGACACATATAGTCACAGAAACTCACATGTATCCACACACAAAATTCCAATGAAAGTGCAAAACCAGAAACAACAATAGGGCTGAAAAAAAAAATACCTGTAGGGAAATAAAAGAGAATCTTTGGCAATGCATTATGAGATGAAGAACATCCCAAAGTGACATTCAGTTTATTTTGTGTTGGCCATCTACTGTGGAGCATGAGTCCTGCCCTTAAGTGTGGTTTGCAATCCAAGTGAAACTCCACTGGAAAAAAAGGTAATTGTTTTCTTCTGAGTGGCTATCATTTGGAGATAACTTCTGGCTTTGTTATGGGGCTCTGGCCCAGACCTATGAGGACACTGTGCACACTGTCACAGTCTCTGTGAGTGCATATGGGCTTTTGTCTGTCTATGTCTAGAAAATCGCTTTTTTTCTTAGTGTTCTTCAACCCATTGTTTTTAAGATTTTCCAGTCTCCGGAAGGAAGGACTATCCAGAGACTGCCCCACCCAGGGATCCATCCCATCATCAGCCACCAAATGCAGACTCTATTGCATATGCCAGAAGATTTTGCTGACAGGATCCTGATATAGCTGTCTCTTGTGAGGCTGTGCCAGTGCCTGTCAAATACAGAAGTGGATGCTCACAGTCATCTATTGGTTGGAACACAGGGTTCCCAATGGAGGAGATAGAGAAAGTACCCAAGGAGCTGAAGGGGTCTGTAACCCTATAGGAGGAATGTTGGGGGCCACCGACTGTGGTCCCCCACAAAATGGACTAGATTCCCAGAATACAGACTGGAGCTTGTAAGGACTAGATGGGAGAGAAAATGAAAACATTGAGATGAATCACAGATCAAAGCATATCTGATCTTTACTGAAAAAAAATCTTTCTTGGTTTTGAGAGGGAAGACCCTGCCCACATCTGTGCAGATGCCTGGAGCCACCAGGAATGTAGTCCAAAGTCTCAAGCACTGTGTATTGTCCCAAGGCCATCTCAGCAGGGTGTTGGGGAGGCACTATAGACTGGCAGCAGGATTCCAGAGAAGATCAGGTGTGGTTTAGCACAATGGAAGCCAGGCTTAGCTGGAGAGCCATGCTGTATGTGGCTTCCTATGGCACACCTTCAGAGACAGGTCTGAACTCTCAGCCTAAAGCAGCTGAGAGAGGAGGTTACAGAGGAACAATAATATGAACTAATCAGCTCTTGTCTCTAGCTGCATATGTAGCAGAAGTTGGCCTAGTCAGCCATCATTGGGAGGAGAGGCCCTTGGTCTTGCAAAGATTATAGGGCTAGGAAGTGGGAATGGGTGGTGTCTTAGTCAGGGTTTCTATTCCTGCACAAACATCTTGACCAAGAAGCAAGTTGGGGAGGAAAGGGTTTATTCGGCTTACACTTCCATACTGCTGTTCATCACCAAAGGAAGTCAGGACTGGAACTCAAGCAGGAGCTGATGCAGAAGCCATGGAGGGATGTTCTTTACTGGCTTGCTTCCCCTGGCTTGCTCAGCCTGCTCTCTTATAGAATCCAAGACTGCCAGCCCAGAGATGGTCCCACCCACAAGGAGCCCTTGATCACTAATTGAGAAAATGCCTCACAGCTAGATCTCATGGAGGCATTTCCTCAACTGAAGCTCCTTTCTCTGTGATAACTCCAGCTGTGTCAAGTTGACACAAACCTAGCCAGTACAGGTGGGTTGGGGAGTAAGGGGGGAGGGTATAGGGGACTTTCGGGATAGCATTTGAAATGTAAATGAAGAAAATATATAATAAAAATTGTTTACAAAAAAAACAAAAAAGATTTTCCAGTCTCCTGTTTCACAGGGTTCCCTGAGCCCAAAGAGAGAGATTTGATGGCAACATCGCATTTAGGACTGAGTGTTCAAATTTCTTTTACTCTCTACACATTGTCTTGTTTTGGGTTTATATTTGTTCTCACCCACTATAAGAGGAAAGTTCTCTGATGGTGGCAAAGCAAGACACTGATCTATGAGTATAACTGAATCTCTCTAGGAATCAGTTCATTGCTACAGGTCTTTAGCACATTAGTAGTACTTCAATTTCCTTAAGGTCTCTGGCCTATCTAGTTTCATGTTCTTGTCCACTGAAGTGGTGTCAGGAATGGGTTCCAAATCATGGGTAGGCTTAAAATACAGTCAGATATTGATTTGTTACTCCTACCATATTTGTGCTGCTATTGTTCAAGAGCATCTCACATACAAGTCATCATTGTACATCTAGATCAAAGAGTTTGTAGCTGAGATGGTGTTTGCCTTTTTCCTATGATAGTGTCCACAGTGCCTATCTGTACCATGGACACTAGTCAGTAGTGGTGAAGACTCTATGTAGGGACAAGGTTGTCTTCTCTGTATTCATTGAAATTTGATAATGCTGTCTTTATAAATAAGTCCCTATCATAAGCTTATGGAGAGCAATTAATTACTGTGACAATATCCTGGGTTGTTTGATGTTAGCCAACAACTTGATTAAAAGTAACCCATTTTTGGAAATGAAACTTTCATGTATTTGGTAAAGAGATATTGGGGGTTGTATCCCCCATTATTCGGTAGTTCTATTTAGAACTCCTGCATATATGTATATGTTTTCACCAGATGAAAGTTTCATTTCCAGGAATGAGTTACATCTAATCTAATTGGAAAAAGGACAATATCTTCTAAAAATGGTGCTGACAAACCTAGATATCCACATGCAGAAAGAAACTACATTTGTTGTGTCTCACCTTGCATCAAACTTGTCTCTAAATGGATCAAAGACATTAACATAGAACCACATATTGTAAAACTTCTACAGGGAAACATATTGAGTATACTTCGATATACAGGCATTGGTATTAGATTTCTAATAAGGATCTTGTAGCAGATAGGATCTCATGAACTTAAACAGCTTCTGTATAGCAAATGGAACTGTCATATTATTGAAGTTACTGTCCACATACTTCAATAAAATACATGAATGTGTCAGATAAATTACTATGTGTGTATCAGAGAATTAATGTCTAAATAAAAAAAAACCTTTATATACTTGCTTCTTCTATGCCTGTAGATTCATAAATTGTGCTATATGTTTGGGTGTGCATTCCTTTATTTTGAAAGATACTTTTTTCATTTCTATGATTTCTTTTCAGTGATGCTCCATTAGGTCTACTTATCAAATGTTTTTACTATTACAAAAGTACTATTAACACTCACATAAAAACCTTTTGGAGATATTAGTTTTAATATCTCATTAAAACTACATACAAATAAAACTATTATATAGCTTAAGTTTACATTAAACTTTGATATAAACTGCCCAAATATTTTCTAAAATGTCTGAATGATTTGACATTCCTACTACTCTAGTAACTAATACAAAGCTTACAAAAACCATCTGAAAAGGATATATTTTGACTCCTGGCTCCAGAAATATTTTATTCTATAGTTCTTATAACCATGAACACTGGTCCCAGTAAATTGTGAGGCATTGTGATAGTGGAAATATGTACATAAAATGTCTACTCACCTCATGAAGAAGAGAAAGTAGAGAATCAGAATCAGGGGATCAACACATACCTCAAGGACCTACCTCCATTGACCTAATTATGCTAAACAGACCCCCACCTTCTACAATCTGACTACTCTCAAACAATTCATTTAAATTGTGAGCTTATCAATAGATTTCCATTAATTAGGTGAAAGTCCTCAGGACTTATCTATATCTGGAAACACACTTACTTATACACTCAGGCATGTACTATACAAATCCAATTAAATTGTGAGACAGGGTAACCATCACACTTACCAACAATATCTAAATTATAGATTCTATACATCTTTACCAAGTAGTGAATAGTATTGTTGAATTTTAATCATTGTCAAAACCATTGACTGATGTTTCATGAAAATTGGCTAGTTACTAGTACATCAAGAATCTTTTCATTTGCCTGTTCATCGTACTCTTATCTTTGGATAAAGGTCAAAATTTTTCTTTACTTTTTAATATAATGTTCTTCTAAAGGAAACATTAGCATTCTTTTTATATTTTTATATAAGTATTTTATGACATGTGTTTTTATAATTTTCTCCCATCCTGTAATTTGCTCTTAGAGTGTCTGTTGAAAGGTATTTTTGAATCATGACAGTACCACTTAATTTTCCACTTTTACGGCTTATGGCTTTAGGAACAATATAAAAAATCTTTACCCAGGCCAAAACTTCAAGACATTTTTCATTGTTTTCTTCCTACAAAATTCATAGCTTTACTTTTTAGAATTAGTGTTCAATCTTGAATTAAGTATAGTAAATGATAATAATTATCATATAAAATCTAGAATAAAAACCAAAAGCCCTGAAAACACTAAACATCAAGAGACCAAACAAGCCATTTAAAATATGCTTTAAGACTAGACTTCACAACAAAGTAATTTAAAATGTCTAGAAAACACTATTTAACATGGTCAATATCCCTTGGCAGAAAAATACAGATTAAAGATACATTAAAATTTCATTTCATTTTAGTCACATTGACCATCATTAGGAATACAAATAACATGCAAAAAATGTTGGAATATATGTGAAAAAGAGAAACCATTTTGAACTACTGGTGGTAGTGTAAACTAACTAATACACTTGAGAAATCACTCTAGGGGATTTCACAAAAATCTTGAAACAAAACTCCCATATAGTCCATCTCAGCTTTTTTACTCCTGGGCATATAACCATAGGACTTTATATGCTACTACAGTGATACTAGTACATACATATTCATTGATGATCAATACAAAATAGACAGTAAATTGATATAGCCTGGATATCTATCAACTGATTAATGGGCAATGAAAACATAGCCCATATAAACAATGAATTTTTATTCTACTGTAAAAAAATGAAATTATATAAATTTCAAATAAATAAATGGAACTTGAGAATATACACTGCATAAAGTAACACTGGTCCAGCAAGAAAAAAAACCTCTCTTATATGTATATGTTAACATCAAAGACTCAGTTTTGTATGTCTAATTTTGGGATCCTATGCAATTCATGAAATTGCAAGGGGGAATTAGGGCAGATACCGTAAACTGAAAGAAATAATGGAATATAGATAAATGGAAAACAAGCAGTATAATATGAGGCATTTGGTTTAAGCAGGGAGGGAGGGAGAGGGATTCAGGAGATTGAAAGTATGGAGAGGGTGGGAAACTAAAATGAATCAAGTATAAAAAAAAAGCCATATGTAATCATACTATCTTACAAACCAAACAGTAAGGAAAAACAAACCCACTACAAGTGTGATACTTACCTTTGAGTTACTGATCAGAGATGCCTCAGATGCACTTCATGCAACACATGTCATTACATTTTCTCTTGGTTAACCACAATAACTAGATGAAGACTACATAACAGTTTGATTGCAGTATATAGAAACCAATCTCAAGCTGACCAGGGAACTTTTTTTTCTCCTGGTTAGCCGTTACTGTGCTTTTAAAGGCAACCCTATAGGAGGATTAGCAATATGACTAACCAGTACCCCACAGAACTGTGTCTCTAGTTGCATATGTAGCAGAAGATAACCTAGTTGGTCATCAATGGGAAGAGAGGCCCTTGGTCTTGCAAAGATCATATGCCCCAGTACAGGGGAATGCTGGGGTCAGGAAGCTGGAGTGGGTGGGTTGGGGAGCAGGGTGGGGGGAGGGTATATGGGACTTTCGGGATAGCATTTTAAATGTAAATGAAGAAAATATCTAATAAAAAAATGAAAAAAAAAAAAAACCAGGCAGTGGTGGTGCATGCCTTTAATCCTAACACTTGTGCGACAGAGGCAGGTGGATTCCTGAGTTTGAGGCCAGCCTGGTCTACAAAGTGAGTTCCAGGACAGCCAGGGCTACACAGAGAAACCCTGTCTCAAAAAAACCCACCACCACCACCACCACCACCAACAACAACAAAAACAACAAAACCTCTTAAAAAATGAAAAAAAAAAAGTTTTAAAAAATGCTATGCAGGGCAATGGAAGAGAAAAGACAACAGTGTTTTTACCAGTCCTAGACTCTGCATCCTACAATATGTATCTGTCCTGCAAAATGGGTGTGTTGGTACAGTAGTGTCATGGCTGGTTGGCTGGTAACAAGGCCATGATTACTTTGAGCCCTCATAGAGGCAGCAATTCATACCTGTTAATTTAATCCTGATTTAAAAGTCTATGAATATTATAGTTGCTAAAACAGAATTAACCATTATTTTTATTTTTAAAATCAAGCCACAAAATGTCAGAACTCATATTTTTAGGATATTAATGACTCAAAGAAGTAAACATGAAAATGATCTAAACAAAAAAGAACTAACTCTGAAAAATGTACTTTACTAAAATGCTGTTAATAAAGCATTACATTTATGTGCTTCATAAGCAGTAAAATGCACAACAAAACTACAGTGATATGTCATGTCATACTCCTTAGTATTGTTACTAAACATATACACATATATTTAACTCCAAAATAATGAGTTTAGAGTTTCTGAACAAATGGATTATTATGCATTACATTTTGAAATGTAAAACATGATAGCTTTTATGGTAAACAGTGCAATGAAATTCTATTTACACAAAGTATCTAGAGAAGTCAAATTCATAGAGAAAGAAAGTAGAAGTGGGATCCAGGGGCTAAGGGTACAGTTAATGAAAAATCATTGTTTAATATGTATAACTTTTATGTTTCACAAAATGAAAATTTATGGAGTTGTATAAAGTCTATGTTTAAGTAAGAATGAGAATGTGCTTAATTCCTTCAAAACATATATGGATGGATAAGATAATTTAATTATGTTATGCTTTTAACCATAAATAGTGGTTAATATAGTGATGTAAATAAAGATAACTCAATTCATAATAAGAATTGGGTTATTGTCTGGGATTATGAGATATCTATGATTCAATACTTGTGAAACAGAATGTTTTACTTGAGGCAGAACATATTACTCACATTAGATACTTAGCCGTTTCTTAATTTTTATTAATTTTCCTTCTACCTCATCTCTGATCACTCCCCTTTCTCTAACTTCTAATAGATGTATTTATTATAAAGAATGTCAAGATTATCTGCAAAGAATGCCCCAATTCTTTGCATGCTACTAAAAACATAATCCCACAAATGGGCATCCACATATTATGTATGTTAATCAGTATCAACAAAGCTAATGCATACAAGTGTGCAGCTGTTTTCACTGCACAAAGATATGGCTGAAAAGATATATGGTATATTGGGTCAACATGCTCTATCATAATGCTCGATTCAGTGTGTAACTTTCTAGCTCAGAGCAACTCCCTAGGAACCAGAACTGTATATATACACTTATGGAATTATGAAAATCTGAGATAAGACTTAAGAGTAGTTTATAGCCACAAAAGGAGTACTACTTGAGAGATAAATCAGATTTTTTAGTAGGTGAATGAAGCAGAAAGATTGAGGTAAAGCACAATTGGATCCATGTTGGATGCTGTGTGTACCAACTTAATTTGTTCTCATAGTAAGTATTGGACAAGGTAGGCAAAAATAGAGAGAACTCCCCTAAATATGAGTTTACTACATTAGGGATAAACTCATCTTCTCAAAAAAGCTAGCAGTTGATGCTGCTTACCTGGAATCTGGAGTCACATAAGTGACAGAGATTACAATCTATTGAATCTATTATCTTCTTTCAACTAAGTTCTTTATACTTAGATATTATACTTCAGAAAAGTATTTAGCATGGAAATCCATCATTGATAGTTCTAATTTCCCATTTTCATTTTCTCAGTTATTTTATGTTCTCAAGACACAGTAATGAGTAAGAGTGGAGTAAGTATAACTGCTCAAAGATGCAGTGGTTGATTTTACATTTTACACTGGAAAGTATACTAAGATATAGAGTGTCAGATCCGAAATTCTCTGTATGCAAGAATGAAGTTGAGGTCCCTAAGGTCTCTGTATATGAAATTGTGCTTACATTGTTATATATGAATTTTGGAGGAGGATCAGAAATAAAGTTCATAGCTATCATCAGATTATTTGAAGCAAAATGCATCAGTGTCTTCCAGGATAGTGGCAGAGGCATGTCCTTAAAAACTCAGAGACCCAGATACTTATGACAAAACATTGGAAGAGTTTTTTAGATTTTTGGATTTTATACTAACTACTACTAATAAGTTGCAACATAGGATTCCCTTGGGCCTCAGATTACATATCTGTAAAACAAAGAAGCTGAATTACATAGTCTCCAAGGTCCTTTAGAGCTATAAAGATCTGAGTCCATAAGCATGAATTGCTCTGATTTGCCATACCCTTGGGATGTCTCAGAAAGTCCAATTTATATAAATGAGATCTGGTAAAACATAGCTCAGGGTTTTCTCAATAGTAGGATTTATGGTTGTGCTTTTATTCCCCTTTATCCACTGAAGTCCCATGAAACAGAAGCAGGGGGTGGGAAGATTGACTTTTCCAAATCAGCCTTCGTCTATACAGATGACTTGATGCATTGATCAAAATGACTAGGCACAGTTCTGTTTTATTTTTCTAACCTCAAACAAACTTGTTGGAATGCTTAGGATCCTAGAGGATGAATCTCCAGTCAGCTAATTCTTTCACTTTTTAAGTGTTTTTTTTTTAATCAGTTTTTTTAAGTGAAGGATAAAACCCTTATGAGTGAGTGTATGGGGATATTTTTGTTGTTGTTCTCTTAAAAATGCATATGTACAGTAACCCCCATCTCATTACATCTTCCTCTCCCTACAAGTTCTTTTTCTACATTTATGAGAAGGAATTTGTCTGTGTGTGCCATTTTTTAATCAGCCCCAGTGCATTTTACCAAGATCATACATACGACCATGGAATTTTAGTTATTGGAGCTTCTTTTTTATAACTAGAAATTTGTAACTAGCAAATATTAACTAATAATTTGAAGTTAGTGAGCTCTTCAGTTGATATACTACTAAATGCAATGTCTGTCCTTGTCCAAGAATCTATCTGTAGTCAGTAGTTATCAGGATGGTTAGGTTCCGTAAGCTCCCCCTCAATCTATAATCATTATTAACAGGCTCACTGTTAATTAGGCCCATATAAAATGACAGAGATGTTTTAAGATCATGACTGCATTGGCTGTGCAATGGCCTAAAGGCAGCATTCATTTCCCAGACCTTCTGTCTTCCAACTTTACATTTAGTCTACTCCTTCTTCTGAGTATTCCATAATCTTTACAGAAATAGTCCAAGTGTCATGTTAGGAGCTAAACACTCAACCATTACATTTCTTCAGCACTTGCATTTTTAGTCTCTGCATTGCTATTTTATTTTATATTTTAGTTTAATGTATTTTAATAGCAAACTTACAGGAAGAGTACACAAGACAGGAAACATTAAAACATGTATTTGCAATGTCTCTTTCAAGGGCAGACTCCAAGGCCTGATACTGTTACTGATGCTGTGGTGTGCTTACAGACAGGATCCTAGCATGGCTGCCCTCTGAGAAGCCCAACAAGCAGCTGAAAGAGTCAGATGCAAATATTTACACCCAACCAATGGACAGAAGCCAGGGACTCCTGTGGGTGAATTGGGGAAAAGCTGGAAGAAGCTGAAAAGGAGGGCAACCCCATAGGAAGACTAGCAGTCTCAACTAACCTGGACCCACAGAATCTCTCAGACACTGGACTACCAGCTAGAAAACATATACTGTATGATATGAGGCCCCCGACATATGTACAGCCGAGGACTGCCTGGTGTGGCCTCAGTGAGAGAAGATACACTTAAACCTCAAGAGATTTGAGGCCCCGGGAACAGGGAGACCTGGTGGGGTGGGGGTGAGGGAGGTGGAAGTCCTCTTGGAGACCAGGGGAAGGAAGTATGGGATGGGGAGAAATTGGAGGGAGGCAGACCAGGAAGGGGATAAAGTCTGTAAAAAAAAAAAAAAAAAAAAAAAAAAAAAAAAAAAAAAAAAAAAAAAAAAAAAAAAAAAAAAAAAAAAAAAAAAAAAAAAAAAAAAAAAAAAAAAAAAAAAAAAAAAGATTAAAGAATAAAAAACAAATAAATAAATTACATAAAATGAAAAGAAAACAAACAGACATGAAGCTAGCAAAGGAATGTGTTATGGGATATCCAAGAGGAGTTGAAGGGGGGAAACATAATGTGGATGTATTAGATTAAGTATATGTGTGAAATTCTCCAAGAATTTTTTTAGAATAATTCATAAATATCTTAATAAAAAAGAAAAAAATCAATTGACTGGACTATAAAAAAGATTAAAGATAATTAAAAAAAATCCAAATGCAAAAAAAAAAATCCAAATGCTGGTATTGTCCAGAAAATTTTAAAGGGCTTATTTATAATCATTATAAAGTTGAACTGTTGATATGTGTTCACTAAAACATTTTTTTTTATTTTTTTCTTTGCTTATTTTATTTATTGAAATTTAAAATGTCATGCTCCTTCCCACTTTCCCCTCCACAAACTCTGTATCACCTTACCTGCTACCCTCTGCCTCTATGAAGGTGCTCCCCAACTACACACCAACTCCCATCTCAGTGCCCTAGCATTCTCCTACACTGGGTCATCTAGCCTCCACAGGATCAAGGGGCTCCCCTCCCATTGATGCCAGATAAGGCAATCCTTTGCTACAGATCTAGTTGGAGCCATGGGCCCCTCCATTTGTATGCTTTGGTTGGTGGTTTAGTCTCTGGGACCATTGGGGGGCTCGTTGGTGGATGTTGTACTTCCTGTGGAGTTGCAAACCCATTCAGCTCCTTCAGTCCTTTTCCTAACTCCTCCATTGGGGTCCTCATGCTCAGTCTGATGGTTGGCTGCATGCTACTATGAACATAGTGGAGCATGTGGCCTTGTTATATTTTGGAGCATGTTTTGGGTATCTGCTCAGAAGTGCTATAGCTGGATCTTCAGGTAGAACTACTTACAATCCTCTGAGGAACAGTCAGGCTGTTTTTAAGGGTGGTTGTACCAGCTTGCAATCATACCAGTAATAGAAGAGTGTTCCCCTTTCTCCACATCCTCACCACCATTTACTGTCCCCCGTGTTTTTGATCTTAGCCGTTCTGTTCTGTCTGTTGTGAAGTGGAAACTCAGGGTTGCATTTGCCTAATGACCTAGGATGTTGAACATTTCTTTGGGTGCTTCTTGGCCACTGGAAATTCCTCAGCTGAGATTTCTTTGTTTAGCTCTGTATCCCATTTTAATAGGGTTATTTGGTTTTCTGGAGGCTAATGTCTTGAGTTCTTTGTATATATTGGATATTAGCCCTCTATTAGATGTAGGATAGATAAAGATCTTTTCCCAATCTGTTGGTTGCACTTTTGTCCTATTGACAGTGTCCTCTGCCTTAGAGAAGTTTTGCAATTTTATGAGGTCCCATTTGTCCATTCTTGATCTTAGAGTATAAGCTATTGGTGTTCTGTTCAGGAAAATGTCCTCTGTGCCCATGTGCTCAAGGCTCTTCCCCACTTTCTTTTCTACTAGTTTCAGTGTATCTGGTTTTATGTAGAGGTCCTTGATCCACTTGGCCTTGAGCTTTGTACAAGAAGATAAAAATGGATCAATTTGCAATCTTGTACATGCTAACCGCCAGTTGAGCCAGCACCATTTCTTGAAAATGCTGTCTTTTTTCCACTGGATGGTTTTGGTTCCTTTGTCAAAGATCAAGTGACCATAGGTGTGTGGGCTCATTTCTGGGTCTTCAATTCTATTCCATTGATCTAACTGCCTTTCTCTGGACCAATACCATGTACTTTTGCTGTGTAGTACAGTTTGAGGTCAGGAATGGAGATTGCAACAGAAGTTCTTTTATTGTTGAGAATAGTTTTAGCTATCCTGGGATTTTTGTTATTCCAGATGAATTTGCAAATTGTTCTTTTTATCTCTGTGAAGAATTGAGTAGGAACTTGCATTGAATCCCTAGATTGCTTTTGGTAAGATGGGCATTTTCATTATGTAAATTCTGCTGATCCATGAGAATGGGAGTCTTTTCCATCTTGAGATCTTCTTCGATTTCTTCCTTCACTTGCAGTTCTTGTCATAAACATCTTTTACTTGCTTGGCTAGAGTCACACCAAGATATTTTATATTATTTGTGACTATTGTGAAGGGTGTTGTTTCCCTAATTTCTTTCTCAGCCTGTTTATTTGTTGAGTAGAAGAGGGCTGCAGATTTGCTTGAGTTAATTTTATATCCAGCCACTTTGCCAAACTTGTTTATTAGTTGTAGAAGTTCTCTGGAAGACTTTTTGAATTTCATATGTATTACTGTATCATCCACAAATAGAGATATCTTGACTTCCTCCTTTCCTGTTTGTATCAATTTGACCTCCTTTTGTTACCTAATGCTCTTGCTAAAACTTCTAGTACTATGTTGAATCAACAGGAGGACAGTGGGTAGCCTTGTCTTGTCCCTGATTTTAGTGGGATTACTTCAAGTTTCTCTCCATTAATTTGATCTTGGCTATTGGTTTACTGTATACTGCTTTTATTGTGTTTAGGTATGGACTTGAATTTTTGAATTCTCTAATTCTTTTAACATAAATATGTGTTGTATTTTGTCAAAGGATTTTTTC
Organism: Mus minutoides; assembly: GCA_902729485.2. Lineage (NCBI taxonomy): Eukaryota > Metazoa > Chordata > Mammalia > Rodentia > Muridae > Mus > Mus minutoides. The sequence continues at coordinate 5,375,043 of LR749485.1, read as the reverse complement.
GATAGCTAATGAGATGATAATGTGGATTTTTTGCTTTGAGTTTAATTATATAGTGGATTACATTGATGCATTTCCATATATTGAACTATCCTTGCATTCCTGGGATGAAGCCTACTTGATCACGGTGAATGATAATTTTGATGTGTTCTTTGATTACGTGTGCTAGTATTTTATTGAGTATTTTTGCATCAATATTCATAAGGTTAATTGGTGTAAAGTTTTCTTTATTTGTTGGGTCTTTGTGTGGTTTAGGTATCAGTGTAACTGTGGCTTCATAAATGAATTAGGTAGTATTACTTCTGTATCTATACTGTGGAAAAATTTGAATAATATTAGTATTAGGTCTTCTTTGAAGGTCTGATAGAATTCTGCCCTGAAAACATCTGTGCCTGTTTATTTGTTTTTTTGGTTTTTGTTGTTGTTGTTGTTGTTGTTGTTGTTGTTGTTGTTTTGGTGGGAGATTTTAATGATTGCTTCTATTTCCTTTCAGGTTATGGGACTGTTTAGATGGTTTATCTGATCCTGATTTAATTTTGTCACCTTTTATGTGTCTAGAACATGGTCCATTTCATGTAGATTTTCCAGTGTTGTTGAGGATAGGCTTTTGTAAAAGGAACTGATTTGTTTTTTAATTTCTTCAGTTTCTCTTATGGTTTTCTTTTCTTTTCTTTTTTTAATTTTAATTTTTTATTAGATATTTTCTTTATTTATATTTCAAATGTTATCCCCTTTCCTGGTTTCCCCTCTGAATTCCCCTATCCCATCTGTAGTGGCTATTCCTGGTTGTCAACTTGACTATATTTGGAATGAGCTACAATCCAGATTTGGAAGGCTCACCAGTGACCCTAACCTGGAGACTTGGATATAGAAGTCTCTGATCTGGATCTTGGTATGGAGGTCTTGATAGCATACCGGCTATGGATTCCAGAAGATTAAGACAGAGAGTTCTCCGAGCT
>LR749485.1:5300253-5370973 GCA_902729485.2 Mus minutoides | reverse complement strand
GCTGGAGACTATATAAGGACACTGGAAGAAGGGAGACTCTCTCTCGCTCCTTCGCCTGTTCACCATGTGGGACTGAGTAACTGCTAGATCCTTGGACTTCCATTCACAGCTACTACTGAACCATTGTTGGGAATTGGACTGCAGACTGTAAGTCATCAATAAATTCCTTTACTCCTTAAGTTCTGTGACTCTAGAGAACTCTAACTAATACACCATCTTTCCTCCCTTTCTCACCAACCCACCCACTCCAGCTTCCCTGTCTTGGCATTCCCCTACACTGGGGCATAGAGCAGTCACAGGACCAAGGGTCTCTTCTTCCATTGATGTCCAACAAGGAAGTCCTCTACTACATATAATACTGGAGCCATGGGTCCCTCAATGTGTATGTATTCTTTTTTTTTAATTAGATATTTCTTTATTTACATTTCAAATGCTATCCCGAAAGTTTCCTATACCCCCCCCCCCCCCGCTCTGATCCCCCACCTGCCCATTCCCTCTTCCTGGTCCTGGCATCAATGTGTACTTTTTGTTGCTGGTTTAGTACCTGAGAGCTCTGGGGCTACTGGTTGGTTCATATTGTTGTTCCTCCTATGGTGCTGCAAACTCCTTCAGCTCCTTGGATCCTTTCTCTAGCTCCTCCATTGGAGACCCTGTGCTCAGTCCAATGGTTGGCTGAGAGCATCCACCTCTGTATTTGTCAGTTATTGGCAAAGCTTCTCAGGAGACAGCTATGTCAGGCTTCTGTCAGCAAGCACTGGTTGGCATCCACAATACTGTCTGTGTTTTTTGACTGTATATAGTATAGACCCCCAGGGTGGGACAATCTCTGGATGGCCTTTCCTTCGGTCTCTGCTTCACACTTTGTCTCTGTATCTCCTCCCATGAGTATTTTGTTCCCTCTTCTAAGGACTGAAGTTTCACACTTTGGACTTCCTTCTTGAGCTTCATGTGGTCTGAGAATGGTGTCTTGGGTATTCTGAGCTTCTGGGTTAATATCTACTTTTCATTTCTGATTTTGTTCATTTGGATACTGTTTCTGTCCCTGCTGGTTAGTCTGGCTAACGATTTATCAGTCTTGTTGATTTTATCAAAGAACCAACTCCTAGCTTTGTTGATTCTTTGTATAGTTAGTTCTCTTTGTTTCTACTTGGTTGATTTCAGCCCTGAGTTTGATTATTTCCTGCCACCTACTTATCTTGGGTTTATTTGCTTTTTGTTTTAGAGCTTTCAGATGTGCTGTTAAGCTGCTAGTGTATGCTCTCTCCCCAATTTCTTTATGGAGGCACTCAGAGCTATGAGTTTTCCCCTTAGCATTACTTTTTTTTTTAAAGGACCAATGATTGTTGCTTCCTTTTACTTTTGTTGTGAGAGGTGGAATTATGATTGTTTGGTTCCCTTCTTTTGGGATTGTTGTGAGAAGATTAATTTTTGCTTTTTCTTGGGTGTAGTTTCCCTCCTTATATTGGAGTTTTTCTTCTATTATCCTCTGGAGGCCTGGATTGGTGGAGTTACATTGTTTAAATTTTGTTTTGTCATGGAATATCTTGGTTTCTCAATCTAGGGTGATTGAGAGATTTGCTGAGTATAGTAGCCTGAGTTGGTATTTTTATTCTTTTAAGGTTTGTATGACATCTGCCAAAGATGTTCTGGATTTTAGAGTCTCCATTGAGAAGTCTGGTATAATTCTGATAGTTCTGCCTTTATATGTTACTTGATTTTTTTCCTTTAAAGCTTTTAATATTCTTTCTTATTTTTGTGCATTTGGTATTTTGATTTTTATGTATCAGAAGGAATTTTTTTTCTAGTACAATCTGTTTGGTATTCTTTAACCTACTTGTATGTTTCTGTGCATCTTTTTCTTTAGATTAGGGAAGTTTTCTTCTATAATTTTGTTGAACATGTTTACTGGCCCTTTGAGTTCTGTTTGAAGAGAATAGGAATTAGATCTTCTTTGAAGGTCTGGTAGAACTCTGCACTAAACCCATCGTGTCTTGGCCTTTTTTGGGGTCAGGGGCCTATTAATGAGTGCTTCTATTTCTTTAGGAGATGTGGGGCTGTTTAGATCATTAATCTGATCCTGATTTAACTTTGGTACCTGATATCTGCCTAGAAAATTGTCCATTTCATCCAGGTTTTCCAGTTTTGTTGAGTGTAGCCTTTTGTAGTAGGATCTGATGATGTTTTGGATTTCTTCAGATTCTGTTATATCTCCCTTTTCATTTCTGATTTTCTTTCTTTTTTTTTTTTAAATAGGATACTGTCCTTGTTCCCTCTAGTTAGTATGGCTAAGTGATTAGCTATCTTTTAGATTGTCTCAAAGAACCAGTGCCTGGTTTGGGTTGATTCTTTGTATAGTTCTTTTGTTTTCACTTGGTTGATTTCAGCCCTGAGTTTGATTATTTCCTGACATCTACTCCTCTTGGGTGAATTTGCCTCCTTTTGTTCTAGAGCTTTTAAGTGTGCTGTCAAGCTGTTCATGTATGTTTTCTCCAGTTTCATTTTGGAGGGATTCAGCACTATGAGTTTTCCTTTTAGGACTGCTTTCATTGTGTCCAAAAGTTTGGGTATGTTAAAGTCTTTAGTCTTTAATTTCTTTATTTCTTCCTTGACTAAGTTATCATTGACTAGAGTGTTGTTCAGATTCCATGTTTATGTGGGCTTTCTATTATTTATGTTGTTATAGAAGATCAGGCTTAGTTCATGGTGATCTGATAAGATTCATAGAATTATATAAATTTTTGTAACTGTTGAGGCCTGTTTTGTGACCAATTGTATGGTTAATTTTGGAGAAGGTACCATGAGGTGCTAAGAAGAAGAACCTTTTTTTTTAGGATAAAGAAGCACCTTTTGTTTTGGATAAAATGTTCTATAGATATCTGTTCAATATATTTGGTTCATCAATGGATCTGTCCATTGATGAGAGTGAGGTGTTGAAGTCTCCCACTATTATTGTGTGTGGTGCAATGTGTGCTTTGAGCTTTACTAAAGTATCTTTAAAGAATGTGGATGCCTTTGCATTTGGAGCATAGATGTTAAGAATTGAGAGTTCCTCTTGGTAGGTTTTAACTTTGTTGACTATAAAGTGCCCCTCTTATTTTTTTTATAAACTTGGGTTGAAAATCAATTTTATTGCATATTATAACTGCTACTCCAGGTTGTCTTTTGGAACCATTTGCTTGGAAGTTTGTTTTCCAGCCTTTTACTCTGAGGTATTGTCTATCTTTGTCCCTGAAGTGGGTTTCCTGTATGCAGCAAAATGTTGAGTCCAGTTTATGCAGCAAGTTTGTTAGTCTTTTTCTTTTTATTGGGGAATTGAGTTCATTGATATTAAGAGAGATTAAGGAAAGGTAATTGTTGCTTTCTGTTATTTTTGTTGTTAGAGGTGGGATTCTCTTCTTCTGGCTATCTTCTTTTAGGTTTGTTGAAAGATTATTTTCTTGATTTTTCTAGGGCATAATTTCCCTCCTCATGTTGGAGTTTTACCTTTATTATCCTTTGAAGTGCTGGGTTCATGGAAAGATATTGTGTGAATTTGGTATTTCATGGAATATGTTGGTTTCTCCATCTATGGTAATTGAGAATTTTATTGGGTATAGTAGCCTGGGCTGGCATTTGTGTCCTCTTACTGTCTGTATAACATCTGTCCAGGTTCTTCTGGCTTTTATAGCCTCTGGTGAGAAATCTGGTGTAATTCTCATAGGCCTGCCTTCATATGTTACTTGACTTTTTTTCCCTTACTACTTTTAATATTCTATCTGTATTTAGTGCATTTGTTGCTCTGATTATTATGTATTGGGAAGAATTTCTTTTCTGATCCTATTTTGAGTTCTGTAGGCCTCTTATGTTCATGAGCATCTCTTTCTTTAGTTTGGGGAAGTTTTCTTCTATAATTTTGTTAAAGATATTTACTAGCCTTTAATTTGAAAATCTTCATTCTCATGTATACCTATTATCCTTAGATTTGGTCTTCTCATTGTGTCCTGGATTTCCTAGATATTTTGAGTTAGGATCTTTTTACATTTTGCATTTTCTTTGATTGTTATGTCCATGTTTTATATGAAATCTTCTGCACCTGAGATTTTTTCTTCCTTCTCTTATATTCTGTTGGTGATGCTCACATCTATGGCTCCTGATTTCTTTCCTAGGTTTTTTATCTCCAGAGTTGTCTCCCTTTGGGTTTTCTTTATTTTTTCTACTTCCATTTTTAAATCCTGGATGCGTTTGTTCAATTCCTTCACCTGTTTGTTTGTGCTTTCCTGTAATTCTTTAAGGGATTTTTGTGTTCCCTCTTTAAGGATTTCTACCTGTTTAGCTGTGTTCTCCTATATTTCTTTAAGGGAGCTATTAATGTCCTTCTTACAATCCTCTACCAGCATCATGAGATATGATTTTAAATCTGAATCTTGCTTTTGCAGTGTGCTGGGGAATCCAGGACTTGATGTGGTGGAAATACTGGGTTCTGATGATGCCGAGCAGTCTTGGTTTCTGTTAGTAAGAGTCTTAGGTTTGCCTTTTGCCATCTGGTAATATCTTGTGTTAGATACTTTAGGTGTCTCTGGCTGGAGCTTGTTCCTCCTGTGAGTCTGTTAGCCTCTGTCAGCACTCCTGGGAGACCAGCTCTCTCCTGAGTCCCTGGGGTCAGAGCACTCCCTGTAGGGAAGCTCTCCTCTGGCTGGGAAGGTCACAGAGGTCTGAGGTTCAGCTCTGCCTCCGGGCTGAGGATCAAGGCCAGAAGGGATCCTGTCCAAGAACCTCTGTTGCTTCTGTGGCCGTGACTCTCCTACATGGGCCAGCCTTAGAGAGACCCCAGATAGAAAATCGACACTTATATTTTCAATCGAGATCTTTATATCTTATAATTAGGATAAGCACAGTTTTATCATTTAGTCTTGAGAACAAGAAAGTAGAGTGGCAATATGATGTTTAAAGAGACTCTAGGGCTTCCATAGGGATGTATTTTACAGCTTGCTTTGCAGTTTTGTTTAGTTAATTGCAGCTTTCAGGATTAGCTTTAGCAGCAAAAATATAGGAAGGATGCCTGCTTTTAATACTATCCATTTTTAAACACACACGCGCGCGCGCGCACACACACACACACACACACACACACACACACACACACACACACACATACACACCCACCCCCCCACACACAATTTTAATTAAACAAATCAACCTCAAGTCTCTGGGAAATACTCTAAAATGCAATGAATGCTAGATACATACCTTGTTACCATGATGTAGTTCATTCAATAAAAACAACTATTCTTCAGAGGGTTCCACATAATTTTACACTGTGTCCACATACTTCTGAATTCTTTAATGAGAAGAGGAAATTTAGGAAGGGACTACCATGAGGTCAAACTGCCGGGTTAACACATTTTAATGAGTTTACAAAATAGTAAGTTTCCATCATTATTTTTTTTCATATAGCCTTAGTTTTGATTAATCCTCCTCACTTCTTCATCCTGTCCGTCATTTGCCCACAACTATCCCTGATTAAACTTTTCTTAAGCTAGAGTTTCCCATTTTTATAATCATATCATATGTATACATTTATATTATATTAGAATAACTTCAACTACTTGTTTTCTTTTTTTTTTTTTTTTTTTTTTTTTTTTTTTTTTTTTTTTTTTTTTTTTTTTTTTTTTTTTTTTTTGCTAAAACGAAGTTTTTATTTTATAAAAGGTGATCTGAGAATTAAGAATAGTTGTATAAAATTAACAGTAATATACAGAAAGGAAAAAATGAAAACTGAGACTATTTAAGGAGCAGGGAAAGATTGTATTTATTTAAAACATGAAGTTTATTTTTTTTCTTTTTTTTTAATTAGAGAATTAACTGCTTGTTTTCTAGCTCTAGTTGTTTAATGTATCTTTCTCTACAACTTTACTTTCATATTGTATGTACTTTTGATGTTAAGATACATTTCTTAGAGATCACAAAAGATCACCTTGACTTCTAATCCAATCCATTAATTTGTGATTTTTATCTACTCTTTGTATTATTGATTGTATCTGCCTCTGTATTTGTCAGGTACTGGCAGAGTCTCTTAGGAGACAGCTAGCTATATCAATCTCCTGTCAGCAAGCGTTTCTCAGCTATGGGATGGATCCCCAGGAGGGGCAGTCCCTGGATGGTCATTCCTCCAGGCTCTGATCCATACTTTGTCATTGTAACTCCTCCCATAGATATTTTGTTTCCCCTTCTAAGAAGTACCCACAATTTGGTCTTCCTTCTTCTTGAGCTTCATATGGTCTGTGAATTATATCTTGGGTATTCTAAGTTTCTGGGCTAATATCCACTTATCAGTGAGTGCATATCAAGTGATTTCTTTTGTGATCGGGTTAACTCACTCAGGATGATATCCTCCAGCTACATCCATTTGCCTAAGAATTTCATAAATTCATTGTTTTAAATAGCTGAGTAAGCACCCATTGTGTAAATGCACCACATTTTCTGTATTCATTCCTTCGTTGAGGGACATCTGGATTCTTTCCAGCTTCTGGATATTATAAATAAGGCTGCTGTGAACATAGTGGAGCATGTGTCCTTATTACATCTTCTAGGTATATGTCCAGGAGTCCTCTAGGTATATGCAGGATCCTCTGGTAGTGCTATGTCCAATTTTCAGAGAAACTGATAAACTGATTTTCAGAGTGGTTACACCAGCTTGAAAACCACCAGCAATGGAGGAGTTTTCCTCTTTCTCCAAATCCTTGCCAGCATCTGCTGTCACCTGAGTTTTTGATCTTAGCCATTCTGTCTGGTGTGAGGTGGACTCTCAGTGTTGTTTTGATTTACATTTCCCTGATGACTAAGGATGTTGAACATTTCTTTAGGTATTTCTCAGCCATTCAATTTGCCTCAGTTGAGAGTTCTTTGTTTAGCTCTGTACCCCATTTTTAGGATTATTTGGTTCTCTGGAGTCTAACTTCTTGAATATATATATATGATATTAGCCCTCTATCAGATGTAGGATTGCTAAAGATCTTTTCCCAATATGTTCGTTGCCATTTTGTCCTATTGACACTGTCCTTTGCATTACAAAAGCTTTGCAATTTGTCCCATTTGCTGATTGTTGATATTAGAACATAGGCCATTCCTGTTTTGTTCATAAAATTCCCCCCTGTGCCCATGTGTTCAAAGCTCTTCCCTGCTTTCTCTTCTATTAGTTGCACTGTATCTGGTTTTATGTGGAGGTCCTTAATCCACTTGGAATTGAGCTTTGTACAAGGAGATAAGAATGGATCAATTTGCATTCTTCTTTATGTTGACCTCCAGTTGAACCAGCACCATTTGTTGAAAATGCTGTGTTTTTACCACTGGATGGTTTTAGCTCCTTTGTCAAAGATCAAGTGATCATAGGCGTATGGGTTCATTTCTGGGTCTTCAGTTCTATTCCTTTGATCAACCAGCCTGACTCTATACCAATACCATACAGTTCTGTTCCTGTCTATGTATCATTTTCTCAGCATCTTATACCTGAACAGATATGTTTTCTTTATATGTAGGGATTTTTATTTGAGGATTTAATGGATGTATCAGCCATGTCTTTTGCCAGGGATTTTTCTACTTTATTTTTGCCTTTGATTCATAGGTATTTCCATAGTGTTCCACACTTCTTGCATACACTATTCATATTTTAATTTGTTATTTTTCTTTTTTGAATGATGAAATTCCTCTATATTGTCCTCAAGACCTGGTATTCTGTGTTTTATACCATCTATTCTATTTGTGAATCATTCCATAGAGTTGCATTTTCTGATTAAGTTTAATGATTTTTTTTTTTAATTTCCTGCTTCATAGAGCCCATCTCCACCAGTAATACAGGGCATCAAATGAGGCATAGGGCGTCATCCCACAGTCACAACTATGACCCTTAATTGTTCCTGTCTGAAAGAATTTCAGAGATAGAAATGGAGAGGGGCCTGAGGAAAAGAAGGTCCAGTGACAGACCCAAAGTGGGATCCAGCTCAAGGGGAGGTCCCAAGACCTGACCCTATTATTGAGGCTATCGAATGTTCACAAAAAGGGATCTATCATGACTGCCTTCCTAAAGACCTAACAAGCAGCTAGTAGTCAGATGCAGATATTTGCATCCAACCAATGGACAGAAGCAGCTGATCCCTATTGTTGAATTAGGGAAGGCTGAAAGATACTGAGGAGAATGGTGATCCTGTAGGAGGACAGCAGTCTCAATTAACCTGGACTCCTGAGATCTCTCAAACACTGAACCACCAAACAGGCAGCATACACCAGCTAATATAAGGCCCCCAACATACATACAGTAGAACACTGCTGGGTCTGTTTTCATTAAAAGGTAATGCACATAACTCTCAAGAGACTGGAGGCCACAGGGAGTTTAGAGGTCAGGTGGGGTGGGAGGTGTGGATATCCACGTGGAGTCAGGGGGTGGGGATGAGGTATGGATTCTGGAACAGAGGGTGGGCTGGGAGGGGGCATGAAATATGGAGTGTAAAAACTAACTAGCTAACTAGCTAACTAACTAATTAATTAATTAAAAAAGAAATATTCCATAATGGAAAAAATTATCTTCTTCATTTTTCTTCATATTTTTCTTAGTGTTTGTAACTCTTGCATTCAGTTTTTGTATCCTGCATTTTCTTTGTTATTTCAGTCTGCCACTTTCTGTTTTCTTATCTTCATTCCTTATCTCTTTATTTTTATTTGTATTTGAAATTTAATTAATATATAATTACATCATTTATCTGACCCTTTTATTTTTCCCCTCCCATGTCTGCCCTCCTCCAAAATTCATGGCCTATTTTTCTTTAACCATAGTTTACAAACTCATACACACACACACACACACACACACACACACACACACACACATATGCCTAAATATAGAAATACAACTTGCTCATTCAATTACATGGTTTTTTTTTTTTTATATGAACATGATTTCAGTGATGTCCATTCATATTGGCAAGGAACATTAATTCCTCTCAGCAGTTGTTAATTACTTGATGCTCTCATTTACACTGAGATTTCCACTGTTGGAATTATTCAGATCTTCTTTAAGCAACAATGTTACTGAGACTTCATGAATATACTTTTCTGTCATAGCTAGAAGGTACCATCTTACCACAAACATCCTGGATGATAAAATCTATGTGTTTCCTTTTTCATGATGTTCCTAGAAACTCAGGTGCAGAAATTGAGTTTTAGATCTATCCACTGAGGCTTGGAAACTCACAGTCAAATGTTCTCTGCATTTTGACTAATTGCAGTTTATCTATAAAACCAACAAAAAGAATAGTCTTTGATGAGGTGTGAGGCCTACAGTTACTTATTTGTGCATATAAAAATAAGTATTTATCATGTAGTTAGGAGTTGTACTGGCCTAAAAAAGTGTCAGTAATACATTCTTTTCTAGAATTTATTTTTTCTCCAACCACATGTAGTCTACTATTTTTCTATTTCCTGCCTGTTGAGCTGGATTTAAGTCTGGTTAAATAGCTGTTTGTTACTACTAAGATATTAGTGCTTCTACAAAACCTTTAGAGAAATCTTGTCACAGTGGTCATTAATGTGTGCCTTGGGTTTCATTTTAATTCTTCTTAATGTTACTAAATAATAGATAATTCAGATCTAGCATATTGCTCTAGTTTATGCTATCATTTCTGTTATGGTGAAAGGATGTGGGCATCTGGATTTAGGACATTGGTTTTCTGTTTTAAATTTTTTATCAGTTATTTTATTTATTTATATTTCAAATATTATCCCCCTTGCTGGTTTTTCCTCCATAAATCCCCTATCCCACCCCTTCCTCCCTCTGCTTCTATGAGTGTGCTCCTCCACTCCCCAATTCCCATCTTAACCCCTAGCATTCCCCTATGCTGGGGAATTGAGTTTTCACAGGACTAAGGACCTCCCCTCTGTAGAGAAGACTGGCCTTAAACTCAGAGATCTACCTGCCTCTGCCTTATGAGTGGTGGGATTAAAGACGTGCACTACCATGAGCTGCTCAATGTTTTCTTTCTTCAAACAACTAACTCAGAAGTGAATAGAGATTGGGTTGAATCTAAACATCACTCTGAGAAATATTTACATCTTAATAATACTTTTTCCCAATCCTCAGTTATAGTCATTTTTCAATTTACTAATGGTTTTTAAAACATTTTCCATTAATGTTATCTAGCCTTTCCATATAAATTCTTAATCCCTGGTTAGGCTACTCATAATATTGTATTGTTTTGATATTAAGCTACATTCTAAAGTTGAAAAAAAAAACCAAGTCTTATAAAAGCCCAAAATATTTACCTATTTGGCCATATATACTTGCCTTTGGTTGTTAAATTTTTAAAACTAAATCAGGTTATTTTTTATGTCAAGGACAGTTTTCATCTATGATCTCTACATGCCAAAATATCATTGTTACATATGAGATGTTGTGTTAATGTAATAGCTGTATTTTTTGACTAATAATTTTATTTGCTTACATTTCAAATTATATCCCCCTTCCTGGTTAATCCTTCACAAGCCTGCCCCCATTCCATTCCCTCTCTCCCCTTCACTTTGCCTCTAAGAAGGTGCAAGGATAAGGATAAGGTTAAGGATAGTCATACAAAGTCAATTTATGATTGACTTAGTAGTTTAGTTGTTTTTTGTTTTGTTTTTTTTTTCCTAATAGATGCTATAAACACTCTAAAATTCAACTTCAGGTCAATTTGGTCTATTCAAAGGAAAGAAAGGGACAAAAAATGACTGAAGAAAAGACCTTCCAGAGACTGTTCCACCTAGGGATCCATCCCATCTTCAGACACCAAACCCCAACAATATTGCTGATGCCAAGAAGCACTTGCTGACAGGAGCTTGGTGTGGGTGTTCCCTGAGAGGTTCTACCAGCAACTGACCAATACAGATGCAGATACTCACAGCCAACCATCAGACTGAGCCCAGGGACCCCAAAGGAAGATCCAGGGGAAGGACTGAAGGAGCTGAAAGGAATAGGAACCCCATACAAAGAACAATACCAACCAACTGCCCCACCCAGAGCTCTCAGATACTAAATCACCAACTAAAGTGTATACATGGAGGGACTCATGGCTCCAGATAATTATATAGGATAGGATGGCCTTATCTGACATCAAAGTGAGGGGAAGCTCTTGGTCCTGTGGAGATTTGATGCCCCAGCATAATGGGATACTAGAGCAGTGAGGTGGGAATGGGTGAGTGGGTTGAAGAGCACCTTCTTAGAGGCAGAGTGAAGGGGACAGAGGGAATGGTATGGGGGCAGGTTTGTGAAGGGTTAACCAGGAAGGGGGATATAATTTGAAATGTAAGCAAATAAAAGTATTAGTTAAAAAGAAAAGGAAAGGAAAGGAAAGGAAAGGAAAGGAAAGGAAAGGAAAGGAAAGGAAAGGAAAGGAAAGGAAAGGAAAGGAAAGGAAAGGAAAGGAAAGGAAAGGAAAGGAAGATAGCAAAGCAGTGGTGAGGTTCAAACAGGATCTTGAGGGAAATAATAAACTGAAACAGACCCAAAGGCCTGTGAAAGGCAGACGATTTTGGTTAAATGAGGCTTGCTCCAGCGACCCAGTAGAAAACTCTACAAGGGACAGAACAGTGAGCCACATTCCCAGAGACAGGTGCCTGACATCACAAGCCCCCAACTCCATAATTCCGTGACTGTAAGTCACATAATGTCCTAAGCTCCTGGCATTCTGGCTAGACTCCAGCCCCACAGTTACCTGACAACAGCCTGATAGTCCAGCCCACTATAAAAGGGGCTGCTTGGCCCCTCCTCGCTCTCTTTAAGCTCTTGCCCTTCTTACTCTCATTCTTAGCACTCCTTCTCTCTTCCCCGTCCCCTCTTTCTCCACATGACTATGGCCAGCCTCTCTCCCTCTTTCTACCTTCTCTCTTTCTCCCTGCCTTTCTACAATAAAGCTCTAAAATCATAGACTGTCTCTGCTCATCAAGGCCTGCTGTGCTTGAATGATGGGATAGGCTTTCCATTAAAGAACTGAATTTAACTTCCTGCCGGAAGGCCTGCCTCTGATCCAGCCATGGACTAGACCAAGGACTCTCACCTGTAAAGGGAACCACCCAGAACCCCCTCTCTTCCTGCCCTTTCCTCCCTTCAGCCCCGGGGCTGACCAAACTGCCCCTGGGACCCCCAATTTGTTCTCAGGTCTTCTTTGGTGTCCAGCAGTGTCTGGGATGCCCAAAATTGAGAACGTGTTATCTCTGGCCTCCATGAGGACCAGAGACCTAGGACTGCCCATTGTCTACCCTTACCCACTGTGGGCTGAGTCCATAGCTTCCCAAAGCCAGACACCCACCCAGGTCTGCATAGAAAGTGTGCAGTAGTCCTTCTGTGTCCGCCCACCCAGAGCACCTGAACTCTGGTGGGATGCGGGTTTTCTCCCTCTCCCTTTATTCCCTCATGTCTGGCACCCAGTAGAAGAGTGAAGAAAAGGGAAACCAGTGGTAAATAATTGGTTTGTCAAAAAGTATTAAGGAATAAAGCAAGTCACAGGATACATGAGAATTTCAATAGGATGGCAAGCTCTGTTTCAAGGAAATAGGAGACATGACAAAGAAAATTAAGTGGAAATTTAAGAGTTCTTTTGAAAGTCAGTTGGAAGGTGTTTTGCTGGGGCAAATATGTGAAGAAATTTTTCACTGAAGCAGACACAGGAGAGAGGATGTTCTGCTAAAAAAAAAAAAAGAGTATGTAAAAGGACACATAATGTGAACTAACTAGTTCCCCCTGCGCTCATGTCTCTAGCTGCATATATGGAAGAAGACGGCCTAGTTGGCCATCATTGGGAGGAGAGGCCCTTTGGTCATACAGACTCTATATGTCCCAGAACAGGGGAATGCCAGGGCCATTACGTGGGAGGGGGTGGGTAGGGGAGCAGGGCGGGGACGCGGGAGGGTAAGGGAAAATTTCTGGATAACATGTGAAATGTAAATGAAGAAAATATCTAATAAAGAGGAAAAAAAATTAAAAAAAAAAAAAAAGGACACATAATGAAAGGTTGTTTGCTAAGGACATGCATGTATTGGCCTGCCTTACATTGTGTAGGTAAGCTGCATTTGTCAGGATGCCATAGAGAGAAACGCACCAAAAACAACAACAACAAAGAAACAAACAAACAAAAAACCTTCTCATGGTATACTGCAGTTTCTTGCTACTTCCAAGGACTCAGGCTGATTGGATGCAAATGCTGAGGCAAGCACCATGCTGAAGTAGGGCACGTGGTGGACATGTGAGCACTCCACAGAGTGATGGAGACAGAGCTGTGCAATGCTTGTGGGTTTAGCATCTTTGTTGATCTTTGCTTCCCAGAAAGAGGCATGGCTAAGAACTTCTCCTGGTGTTCCTGCTGCTCCCTCCTGCTGACACAAGCAGAGTCTGAAGCTCCAGTTGCCTCTGCTAGGTTGTGTTACCACTGTTGCTAATCCCACTCTACAGAACTGGACTACTGGTGAATCCACGAGATCTTTGTGAGTGGATCAAGCTGCTGCTGACTGCTAACCTGTGAATGAAACTGCTGATTTCCAGACAACACAGATGAGAATAGCTCCAAAGAATCTTTCTAAACCAGTCCACTTCCCCATATCCTTTCCTTTCCACTACCTCTGGTGTGTGGTGATTTACCGAGAAGGATAAAGCATTTAAAAACCATTATTAAAAACAAGATGTAAAAAATTAAAATTGCAAGAAAACAAAAGAAAGAAGTGGGTAGAGAATAATTGTGAAGGCAGGCCTTTGTACTTATAAACAAAAATACAATAAATACTGGGATAATCTGTATAAGAAGGTTTATATAATGCTATTTTAGGAATATTCTTCAAATCCTGCTTGGTTTTCAAACTTCCCATAGTTGCTCTAAAGTCTTTGCCAGGGGTTGGTGGTACACACTGAGGAGAATAATTGTGCTGTAGAGAAGTATTACAACAAAGGCAGATTATGAAGAATTACCAAACATTCTTAATCATTCTGGTTCTTCTAAAAGGGACTGGTTAAGAAAGATCCTCTTTCAGGTAACATAACTTCTCTCTCTCTCTCTCTCTCTCTCTCTCTCTCTCTCTCTCTCTCTCTCTCTCTCTCTCTCTCTAAGGCTGTTGGGTTGTTGGAAGGAAGAAGCTACCATTGTAATCAAATTTTCATTATTTTGATCTCATTTCTTCCTTGAAAGCAAAGTAACAGCCTTTAGGTCTTTAATTATTGCCATATCTTTTGTTGAGATCCCCATAGGGATAAAGGAATAATTGGAGGGGTACCCTGTGTTCTTTGGAAAAATACCAATTCACACAATGGAATGTCTATTCTCTATATGTAATAGGTAGTATTGGAGCTTTTATACAAAACAAGAACTGGACTCAAGATGTGGGCATTGAGTCCTGCCTGTAGCTTGTTGCCCAGGGCAGCCTCTTTTTTTTCATCTGAAAACTGTCCTTATAAACTCCTTCAATTTTTCCATTCTATTTCTTCCCAGGATCCATTGTGGGGGCCTTATATGTGCTCCCATTGCTGGGTTTAATCATTAAAGTTGTTGTCATGGTGACTATCCACTTTCTGCAGTGACCACCCATTGCCTTGAGGGAGGAAGTTGGCAAAACCCTCTTGATATTTTCACTTAAGATTAGCTTTATTATATTTACAAAAGGCTCTTGCATGTTGCCTGCTTAGCCAGGACCAGGGACTATGAACTAGAAAGAGAGAAGACAATGGAAGAGAGGTTGTCTTGTTTTTGTAGGAAAATTTGGCGTTACAATTTCCACCCACAATTAATATCCACTTCCAAATCCCTTTTCACAGCCATCAATAGCAGGCTGTACAAAAATGTACAGGGCCTATTTTATTTCTGATAAATTCCTAAAAGATCAGGTGCAACTAGCACAATCAGATCTTGTTTGAGTAATTTAGGACCATAAAGGCTAGCTCAAGCCCAATTCCTCTCTCCCACATAGTATTGGAAGTTTTATAAATTTTTATGGGTTGTGTCTTAATGGTAGAAAACAAACAGATGAGATGCACTTTCATTTGCACCTGTCATTTTTACAGTCCTGGAGAGATTTCCACCATAGGTAGAAGATTCCTTTAAGTAGATCCTTAAGCCATAGTGAATCATTTTAGAGGTTATCTGAAAAAATAAAAACAAAATATATTTTTCTTCTCTTTCTAACTATCACTTTAGTGGGAAACAAACTGCCTCTTTTTAGAAGAATATTGGTCAACAACACAGGTATCATCATGTAATCCTACCTATCAGGTTAGGCTCTTTTTATTTTACTTGTTTGTTTGTTTGTTTGTTTGTTTGTTTGTTTGTTTTTCCGTGTCAAGTACTCATTTCAGACCTAGGAGAAGAACAAGCCTTGATGTCAGTAGACCATTTGTAAGTCAGTTTCTTTGTGAGCACATCTGTCTAGTTGCTGTAGCTTCTGCGTGTTTGCTACTTACTACTTTGTAATTGTCTCGCAGTCCACACTGTGTCTAAATAGATCAGTTATAAGGCTATTTCTTGTTTCACTTGAAATCTATCTTTTACACTTGTGGTCACAAATAGCCCTGTCTGGACTTTAAACAGAGGAGGCAATTCTTCCTGCCTGTAGCATAATGTCTTTAACCTTCTATGCACACCTTTGAAGAATATAGGCTATTTGTTTACTGAACATATTTTAAAGATGTAGAATACTGCGTTCAGAGATATGCAGTTTCTTATAAAAATTTACACAGCAAGCGAGTATAAATTTTTCATGTGGAGAATTCTTTCTCTTCCTTGTCATTGTTCTGGTCAGTTTTAATGTCATATTGCTACAAATTCGATCCTCACTTGAAGAACTGCTCTGATTGCCTGAAATGGACATGGTAGAACACACACACACACACACACACACACACACACACACACACACACACACACACACATCTGATAGTGGGTAGCATCTTCTAGCAGTCCAGGTTTTAAAACCATGTAAGGCAGAAGTTTACTTGCTTTTTGTTTGCTTGGTCTTCCCTCTTGACACCATGTTGACTTCCCCTGTTGCTGCTGTTGATCCCTGTGTGGACCAAAGAAATTGCTGAAACACCCATCCTTCATTTTAACTATCTACCCACGTGTTGGTTTTCCCAGTCACCAGATAGCTATTCTGGGATTACTCTGCTTCTTAGGCACCCAGCCTTAAGGACTGCAACTACTGGATCTTCAGCCTTTCATGTGTAAGTCAGATATATATATATATATATATATATATATCATACATGTTGTATATTAGATATCCTGTATATAATATATTTGCATTAAAACTTGTCACAGTAGCAAAATTACAATAATAAAGTAGCAATGAAAATTGTTTTGTTGTGAGTCACCACATGAGGAACTGTATTAAAGGGTCACAGCATTAGGATGGTTGAGAAGGACTGCTCTAGAGAACAATGGCAATTATACATTTGCTAATGACAAAATAAATTTGTGCTGACTGTACCAGTTGTTCCTGCTTTATTTCTAGGCTCTCATTCTGCATCTGTGAGGATGAATGCTCCTACTATGGTTAAGCATGCGTCTAGTTTAAATTCAGGCCTTTGTTTTAGGTATTATCATGCTTGCCATCCAAAATAATGTGATCTTCTGAAGACTTTTGGTTTTCTTCTATGCCTGAGCTCATGTGGACCCAATCTTTAACTCATATCTTTTATGTGAATGTTATTCTTGGGGAACCTCCTTATCACTGCCACTTGGTATTATCTCAGATTTCCTACTTTCACCATATTGGTCTATAACTTCTGTTCATCTGTGGGTCCAATGAGCTAACCTTGTATATAATCCTTCTTTGCACCACCCTTGAATACAGTTAATATAGAATATACTTGTCTGTTTTCCATATAGTAGCTACCCTCCTTTGAAATGTATCAGGGATCCCATATTGAACACATTAAGCTTCAGGCCCACCATCTTCTCAGGGTCTTGACCAGCAGAATTTTCTGTTTGTTTGTTTTTTTTTTTTTCCTCAGCCACTAAAGGGCTGAGAAGGTCTTGGTTCCCCTTTGGCCCTGTTTACATTTGTCCCCAGTTCATTTTGAAACAGATACTTTGGAAACAATATTGGGTTTTTGGTTTTGGTTTGGTTTTGTCTTGGTATGCTGTTGTGATTGCACTTCTAGATTAGGAACAAATCCTTAATTTATATTGTATACTACATTCCACAAATGTGAACTTAGTAATTTTACCAGTTTTCCCTAGTTCGCCTGGCTTAGCTTTTCCTAAGGATGTTTACTATCTTCTCTCTTAAAATAGCCCTTATTTATATGAGGCTAAGTAAATGCCATTAAGTTCATTTTGTTGTTGCTTCTAGTGTTTGTTATGTATTTTAACTGATTTTGTATATTCCAATAAATAATGTACATTATATTTACATAGTTGGTAATATTTACTTTTTTACATTATCTTATATTCTCTATCTTATTCTTTGTTTCTATGTGTATTTTACTTTTAATGTTGAAGTTCAACTACATAATCATGCCTCTTATTTAATATTTATATATTTTTAATAGATATTTTCTTCATTTACATTTCAAATATTATCCCCTTTCATAGTTTCCCCTCTGAAAAAACCCTCCCTCCTCCCCCTGTTCCCCAACCAACCTACTCCTGCTTCCTGGCCCTGGCATTCTCCTATATTGGGGCATAGAATCTTCACAAGACCAAGGGCCTCTCCTCCCATTGATGTCCAACTAGACCATCCTCTGTTACATATGCAGCTAGAAACAGGAGTCTTACCATGTGTTTTCTTTGATTGGTTGTTTAATCTCAGGCATCTCTGGGGGTACTGGTTAGTTCCTATAGTTGCTCCTCCTATAGGGTTGCAGACCCCTTCAGCTCCTTGGGTATTTTCTCTAGCTCATTAATAGAGGACCCTTTGCTCCATCCAATAGATGTCTGTAAGCATCCACTTCTGTATTTGCCATGCACTGGCATAGCCTCATAGGGTCCTTTTAGCAAAACGTTGTTGGTATCTGAAATAGTGTCTGGGTTTGGTGATTGTTTATGGGATGGGTCCCCAGGTGGGACAGTCTATGGATGATCCTCTCTTCTCAGGTCTGACCTTTGTCTCTGTAAATCCATCCATGGATAATTTGTTCCCCATTCTAAGAAGGATGGAAGTATCTACACTTTGGTCTTCCTTCTTGAGTTTCATGTGTTTTGCAAATTGTATCATTGGTATTCTGAGTTTTGGGGCTAATATCCATTTATAAATGAGTGCATATCATGTGTGGTTTTTTTTTTTTTGTGATTGGATTAACTCATTCAGGATGATATCCTCCAGATCCATCCATTTGCCATTTGCCTAGGAATTTCATAAAGTCATTGTTTTTAATAGCTGAATAGTACTCCTTTGTGTAAATGTACCACATTTCCTGTATCCATTCCTCTGTTGGGAGACATCTGGGTTCTTTCCAGCTTCTGACTATTACAAATAAGGCTGCTATGAACATAGTAGCACATGTGTCTTTATTACAAGTTGGAACATCTTCTGGGTTTATGCCCAAGAGTGGTACTGGTGGATCTTCTGGTAGTACTATATCCAATTTTCTGGGGAACCACCAAAATGATTTCCAGAGTGGTTGTACCAATTAGAATCCCACCAACAATGGAGGAGTGTTCCCCTTTCTCCACATTGATGCCAGCATCTGCTGTCACCTAAATTTTTTATCTTAGCCATTCTGACTGGAGTGAGGTGGAATCTCAAGTTTGTTTTTATTTGCATTTCCCTGATGATTAAGGATGTTGAACATTTTTTCAGGTGTTTCTCAGCCCTTCGCTATTCCTCATTTGAGAATTCTTTGTTTATCTCTGTACCTCATTTTTAATGGGGTTATTTGAATTTCTGGAGTCCAGCTTCTTGAGCTCTTTGTATATATTGGATATTAGTCCCCTATCTGATTTAGGATTGGTAAAGATCTTTTCTCAATCTTTTGGTGGCCTTTTTGTCTTATTGACAATGTCCTTTGTCTTACAGAAGTTTTGCAATTTTATGAGGTCCCATTTATTGATTCTTGATATTACAGTACAAGCCATTGCTGTTCTGTTCAGAATCTTTTTATCTGTGCCCATATCTTCAAGGCTCTTTCCCACTTTGTCCTCTATAAGTTTCAGTGTCTCTGGTTTTATGTGGAGTTCCTTGATCCTCTTAGACTTGAGCTTTGATAAGAATGGATCAATTCGCATTCTTATACATGCTAACCACCATTTGAGCCAGCACCATTTGTTGAAAATGCTCTTTTTCTACTGGATAGGTTTAGTTTGTTTGTCAATGATCAAGTGACCATAGGCTTGTGGGTTCATTTCTGGGTCTTTAATTCTACTTCATTGATCTACCCGTCTGTCTTTGTACCATGCAGTTTTTATCATAATTGCTCTTATATTTATCTATCTATCTATCTATCTATCTATCTATCTATCTATCTATCTATCTATCTATATATATATATATATATATATATATATATATATATCTTAAGCACAAAGACAACCTTACACATAACAATGGATTAGTAACCTGACTTTATAAACTTGGAATTGTTTTCTCTCTCTCTCTCTCTCTCTCTCTCTCTCTCTCTCTCTCTCTTTCTCTCTGTGTATTTATGTCTCTCTGTGTGTATGTGTGTGTATGTGTGTGTGTGAGAGAGAGAGAGAGAGAGAAAGGGAGAGAGAGAGAGAGAAGGAGAGAGAGAGAGGGAGAGAGAGATCATGTGTACATCTTAAGTTTCTACCTGGT
The DNA here is from genome assembly GCA_902729485.2 of Mus minutoides. Taxonomy (NCBI): domain Eukaryota; kingdom Metazoa; phylum Chordata; class Mammalia; order Rodentia; family Muridae; genus Mus; species Mus minutoides. The sequence goes on along the minus strand of LR749485.1, from coordinate 5,351,215 downwards.
GTTTTTACTTGCAAGCAGGTCTATTCACTATTACATCTGTTCATATTTTTGCCCATACTTCGGCAATTTCCATTGGCAAGACTAGAATGTTCTACAGCAATACCATTGGAAAATACAGACTTGCTTTTGAAATTCTAAGATTCTTCAAGATCAAAACTGAAAATAGCCTTTATAGATCAATGATTTCAACCCTTCATAATAAAGATGGAGAAGCAAAGTGTGGAAACATTGTTGATGTGAAGAACAGTAGATTTTCACTTAAAGTTACAGTGCCTGTGCTAACACCTAAGCCTTCTAAGTTCCAATCAAGTATTATTTCCAAACACACAATTTAAATCCTTTGTCACATATATTCCAAGTTTCCATTTCCTCTCCAGAGGAATTTTAAGTTACTGTCACTTACTCCTCCCATATGTCAGAGCAACCCCATGAACTCGCCTTGTTATTTGATTATTTTACTGCTCTAGATGAACTGTTCAAGTTATTAACTGAACTTCCTATTCTATTGCTAGTGGTATCCATGAACATTACCAGTATATATTTAAGGTGATCTTGTATTGTACTTTCCAGGGCTAGATGTGAAAACAGAGCCAGTCAATGATATATATAAAAAAAAATAAACAGAAAGCTTCAATTTTGAAATATCTTGGGAACCCAACTCAATCATAATATTTTAATCTGCCCAAGAATAGGAAAGTGCCAGTCTGTCTTAAATTCTGATTAGAATCGGAAAATGGGAATAAGAAAATAAATAATTAAGATAAAACTTTCTTTCACTTATGCCACTGAAAAGCATTTAAATATTGCCAAAGAAGAACCATTATGTAGCATCTCAAAACTTGAGTCAAAGATACTAGATGGCATGGGCCATGCATTCCAACATCAAAGTTATTGGTTGGAGTACAACTAAATGAATCTACTTTGGGGAAGCAAAGGTAGAAGATAGCTAGGAGTAAAGGATTCCTCTAAAATGGCTTCAGTGCCATCTTACCCCTACTGTTTTAAAAGCTGCTCAACTGGCTCTTTAAAGGCATGTGACAGAAGTGGAACATCAGATCATTTGATTGTGTAGAGTGACCTTAAATAAATTCCCTTGGTAAACTTTCCGGAAGCATAAAACTTGGCAATAATGTGCAATTTTAGATTGCCTTCAAAGGCCAGATACAATCATTATAATCAGTTCCACATGAGGAGGCAGTGAGGAGGGCATTAGTACATTAACAGATATGATTGGGGAAGTGTATCCCACAGTAATAACAAAAGAAGAAAGGTCAGGGGGCACTATAAAGATATGGAGAGAGTGGAGGAAAACTGGCTTAACTAGAAGGGCATAATTGGGGCAGAGGAATTATTACAAGGAAGTGGTTCTTGCTATCACAGTGAACGAGAAAGTTAAATCCCCAGAATATGAACAGAAATAATTTTGTCAACAGAATTTTTTTTTCTGTAATCTGTTAGACAAATTTATGTAGGGTTAGTTCACCTTTTTTTCTGGATTATAACACAAGGATTGTGGTTTCTCTTTATATTTCACAAAAGGAAAGTCCCTCTGATAATTCAGGATATGGCATCTGTGGTCCCAACTTTATTTGTATTATCTCTTATTGCTGATGGTATGTGGTAGATACATTGAATCAGATCTTCAGCCCCATTCTTCACCATGCTCACTTTGGGTCAGGTTATCAGCTGGGGTATCTACCTTATATATTCTCTATTTTGAGACTTTTACTAAAGTGCAAACACCACTGAGTCTTGAGTAGAATAGAAAATAAAAACACAATAGCAAATACAAAAATAAAGTGTTAATAAATAATTGCCTACAGCTACACTGATGTTGATGCTCAGACAAACAAGAGTAAATGCTTTCCTCCCTCTCAAATCCATACATAATCTCTTTCTCTTTAATACTTATTGTTACATATACACATACACACATATAAGAATAAATACAGCTCACTGCATGAATTTAGTGTAAAATTTATGTACACATTTTTAGAGCTGACCACTTGGCTTTGAATAATCATTTAGAGACTTTACCCTGGGAAAAACGTATTCTTCCTCTCTTAGGAGCGAAGAATTGACTTGTCATTCTTCATAAAGTGTGGTGCTCAATTCCCCATACCATTTGAACAGTCAACTGATGTTTGATTTGTTTAGATCTTGTTTCAGCAGGCATCTTGTTGAGATTTTATAGGTATAGCTTCCCTGTTTTATATAGGAGATAATAATGTACAGCAGATTTACTCATTCCTGGTCCTCTAGATCTTACAGTATTCCTACTATTCCTTCTACAATGTTCCAAGAGCATAAGATGAAGGAGGTGTGTGTGTGTGTGTGTGTGTGTGTGTGTGTGTGTGTGTGTGTGTGTAAATTGATTATAAGCACAATTATGTTGAAAGCACTTGAATATTACACTAGTTAGTTTAGGAAAGTGGCAATAGTGGGTTCTACGCTAAATTCCATAACCTTACTTACTAGTTATAAGGATGATACTAGACACTAGACATGTGAAATTGTCCAAATTTTTAGTACCAGACATAATTTCTTTCCAGTTAAACTGTTATTATGGCCAATTAGACAATTATTGATTACTGCAAAGGTATAAGTGCCAATATTATACATTTAAATATATCTTGCTATGTTGGTTAGTGTTGTGGCACACAAGCACCAGAGCTCTATAAAACAATTTATTACTTTCAACTCTTGGCAGCTTTCATTTCTATTTTCTGTATTAGGAATGTTGTTCCTCAGAAAAGAGGCTTCCAGTTTGAACCCAGCTTGAATCTTATGAATCCAATATTCAAAGATTATGCCATTTTCATCAAGAGCGACTTATCTTAAACTTCTATAGTGCAACCAAGTGCAACAACCATATTTTATATTGTTCTGGGAGACTTTTAAACTCATCTGTCCAACAATTTAAAAGCATGTTTCTTATGCCTAAATAGTGGTGTTTTCACTGGATAATCAATAGTAAATATAGATTGAATACTATCATCTCAAGTGGCATACACACAGAAAAAGAAAGAGAGAGAGAGAGGGAGAGGCAGAGACAGAGACAGACAAAGACAGAGATAGACAGACAGAGGCAGAGAGAGAGAGAGAGAGAGAGAGAGGCAGAGACAGAGACAGACAAAGACAGAGATAGAGGCAGACAGAGAGAGAGAGAGAGACTTAGATACTCAATTTTATGTAAATATAAAATAATATGATTCTCTGTTTCTGTTTCAAGCATTGTTAGTTTTATTTATACTCCTCTTTCCTCATTCTGTACTGGCTTGAGTATATCTTCCCAAATAAGGAATCCCCTTTTCGCATTTACCTCTTTCATAGCACCTGCATCCATCTGTCTTAGATAGGGTTGCTACTGTGATGAAACACCATGAACTAAAAGCAGGAAAGAATTTATTTGAATTATACATCCACACTGTACTCTTGTCAATAAAGGAATCTAAGAAAAGAACTCACACAGAGCAGGAACCTGTAGACCAAAGCTGATGCAGAGGCCATCAAGGGGAGCTGCTTACTCAATTACTTCTCATGGCTTGCTCAGTCTATTTTATAGAAGGTAGGCCCACCAGCCCATTGATGACACTACCCACATGGGATGGAAACTTCCATAAAAATTATGAATTAAGAAAATTCCCTACAGTTGGATCTCATGGAGGCATTTTGTCAACAGAGGTTACCCCTTTACAGAGGACTCTAACATGTATCATGGTGACATACAACTAGCCAGGACAGCTGGGCAGTGATGGCGCACACCTTTAATCCCAGCACTTGGGAGGCAGAGGCAGGCAGATTTCTGAGATTGAGACCAGTCTGGTCTACAGAGTGAGATCCAGGACAACCAGGGCCATATAGAGAAACCCTGTCTCAAAAAAACACAAACAAAACAAAACTAGCCACGACACCATACACATCACAATCTTTTTAAATGCCAACAATTATTTTGAAATATAGCCTTAGCTTATATTCCATCATGGAGTGGGGGGGAGTCAACAGATTTTAAATATGGTGGTCAAATTATATCCACAGTTAGGAAGGAAACAGAGATGAATGATTGTGCTGTTAACTATCTCCCTTTTATGCAACTTAGAATAAAGGGCAGGGAATGTTACCATCTACTTTTAGGATACATAATTCTACCTTAACTACCCTAATCAAGTTAATCCCTCACTGGACATGGACATGGACAGATCTAATTAACACAATCCCTATAGAGTATTTCTGGAGGCTGTGGGGAATTGCAGGCTGGTCTCCAGTGGAGCTGAGGTCTGAACCCCATGGTCATAATTCACCTACATGACATGGTAGGCATTCCCTCATGCTCCTGGAACTCCAGCCCCTACCTAAGGTACTACCTCTCACAGCCCCCACAAGAGAAGCATGGTCAGTAGTCATGTAAGCAATGGCCCAAGCTTCTGACCTTCAGGCTAAACTCCTCCCCAGTTACCTAGCAACAGTAAAGACCATAAAAGGGGGTGCTCAGCCCACACCTCTCTCTCTTACTCTTGCTCTCTTACTCTTACTTTTATTCCATTGTCCTCTCACTTCTCTCTCTTCCTCCCATTCTCTTTGTCTTCTCCTCCTCTCTCTCTCTCTCTCTCTCTCTCTCTCTCTCTCTCTCTCTCTCTCTCTCACCTTCTCTCTTTCCCCTGCATTTCTATAATTAAGCTCTTAAACCATAGACAGTCTCTGTCCTTCAAGTTCCACTGCTCACTTTGGTTATTGTTGGGAACTTCTTCCCCTATTCCCTCTCTCCTCAAACCCTGGTGGCTTTAGCTAAGCAGCTCCAGTGGGGTCCCCAGACAGTGCTGCCCCTTGACCACCCCTGAAGAGTGGGACAGAGGAATGTCCACCCAGGAATGAGTGGATAGGGTAAGTAGCAGCCTTCCCACGCCTGACTGACCAGAGAATAGGGAAACTCTGACGGGGCAGTGGGCATCTTTTCCTCCCCTACTTTCCCCAGGGCCACCATGCCCCCCTTTATTTTGTTCCCAACAGGAGGCCTTTTTATTTTAAGATTATTCCAGATTCAGGCTGGTTGACAGGACAATCATACTAACATTCTTTTAAATTTTATAATAACTATCATATTCATAAAGATATGAGATGGCATGCCACTAGATTTTAATTTATTTTTTTTCTAATTCTGAGCAAAATTAAAGGTATTTTCAGATATTTTGTTCATCTTTATGTCTTCTTTGGGGAGTTTCAATTCACATCTATTTTAGTTACTTTTCCATTGCTGTGAAGACACCATGCCCAAAGAATATTATAATAGATAGCATTTGATTTGTGGGCTTGCTTAGAGATTGACAGTGTTAATTTAATACCATCATGGCAGGGAGGACTGCAGCAGGCAGAGAAACATGTTTCTGGAGAAGTAGCTTACTGCTTACATGTTGAGACAAGTACAAGGCAGAATGATCCAATTGGAATGTTATATGCTTTTGGAACTTTTTAGACTGTCCTCCAAAATTGACACATCTACTCTAAAAAGGCCACACTTCCTAATCCTTCCCAAACTATTTGACCAACTTGTGAGCAAGTATTTGAGCCTATGGGAAACTTTCACTCAAACCACTACATGTTCCTTTGTCCATCTTAAAAACAAGCTATTTGTGATTTTTCTCGTTTTCCATTGTTTGCTATTTACTTATATGAATTATTACATATTTTATAATAAACTGTTACTATATCCAAAATTCCAATGAATAACAAATTCATACTCTATTTAAATTATGTAGTTCATCAACTGTGGGCTTCTGTAAAAACTAGAAGTACCAGGGTACAGTCACAATAAAATCAATAAAAAACCCAAGTACTAAAATGTAAGTAGCTCTTTTCCTGGTGGCATTCTATGAGGGCACTGCTCACGGTGTGCTGGTTATTTTTGTCACCTTAGTACAAGCTATAGTCACTTATGTAAAGAGAATGTCAGCTGAGAAAATACCTCCACACAATTGGTCTGTAGGCTAGTCTGAAAAGTTTTCTAGATTACTGATTAGTATAAGAGTGTTAAACTCACTGTTACTGCTGTCACCTTGCAAAAGTGTACACTGGTTACATAAAAAGTGAACTGAGGTGGTGCAATTAGGAGTAAGTCATTAAGCATTAGTCCATAACTTGTTCTTTGGTTCCATCCTGCCATGAGATTTTTGTCTTGTTTTCACTCCATGGTGAAATGAACCCTTTTGTCCTCAAGGGGATTTTGGTAATAGCCTTTTGTCACAGCAGTATAAAGCAAACTAGGACAAACATAGATATATATGCCATTAAGCTATACCACTGTTGGGCAAGTAACCAAAAGATTCTGTAAGCTACAATAGAGACTAGTTTATTAAAGTTCATTCCTAACCTATTAGTCAGGAAAATGAAAAAAAGGCTAGCTGTTCATTTATTTATGAATGAATGATAATGTAACATGTTAAAATGATGGAATAGTACTCATATTTTAAGAAAAAAATGAAATTATGCAATTGACAGGTAAATGGATAGAGTTGGAAAGACTCCTTTGGATGGAATAACCAACACACAAAGAGATGTATTTTACATGCTTTCTCTCATTTGTGTATTTAGCTTTGAGTCTTCAGATGTATGTTTTATCTAAAATACCAATAGAAGTCAGGAAAATAGTAAGGAAGTTTGTTAGGTAGTTAGGGAGGACAGGCAAAAAATTTAGTAGTGAAATTTGGTATTGGGGTTGAGGTTGAAGAATAGAATAGAATAATTAATTTATGGTATATGATGAATAGCACTGAAACTCTTTTGTAAAAGCCTCATAAAAAGTTATTACTGTCAAAGCTTGATAAAACATATACATATACACATATATTTACACATATTTTTACATATACAAGAAGAGACTTAATGTGGTTTCCTTATAAAAATGGGTGAATTTCTTAACTAAGCAACATATTCTAAGAAACAATCTCTAATACCAGAAATGGGGTACCCCTTTTTGACATAGATCCCATGAATTGCAGGCTATTGCCAAAAACATTGGTTACTCTCTAGAATTTGACAAATAAGACCTTATTGCTGAACACAATATGTACTTAAGTCACAGAATATAGAGGAACCTAGGAATGACCTAGAAGCTTCATCACTATTGGATGTTTCTGAATTGCTGTAAGGTGATATGTGTACAGTAAGAGGAGAAAAGTTATCCTCTCCCTTAACTAAGCTGTAACGTCTCTAAGCTACTCTGATCTCCCATGTTCATGGATTGGCAGGATTAATATAGTCAAAATGGCTATCCTGACAAAAGCAATCTACAGATTCAATGCAATCCCCATCAAAATTCCAACTCAATTCTTCACTGAGTTAGAAAGGACAATTTGCAAATTCATCTGGAATAATAAAAACATAGGATAGCAAAAACTATTCTCAACAATAAAAGAAGCTCTGGTGGAATCACCATGCCTGACCTCAGGCTGTACTACAGAGCAATTGTGAAAAGAACTGCATGATACTAGTACAGTGACAGACAGGTAGATCAGTGGAATAGAATTGAAGACAGAAATGAACCCACACACGTATGGTTACTTGACCTTTGACAAGAGAGCTAAAAACATACAGTGGAAAAAGACAGCATTTTCAACAAATGGTGCTGGCACAACTGGCAGTTATCATGTAGAAGAATGTGAATTGATACATTATTATCTCCTTGTACAAAGCTCAAGTCTAAGTGCATCAAATAACTCCACATAAAACAAGAGACACTGAAATTTATAGAGGAGAAAGTGGGGAAAACCCTCAAAGATATGGGCACTGGGGAAAAATTCCTAAACAGAACAGCAATGGTTCGTGCTGTAAGATCAAAAATTGACAAATGGGACCTCATGAAATTGCAAAGCTTCTGTAAGGCAAAAGATACTGTCAATAAGACAAAAAGGACACCAACAGATTGGGAAAGAATTTTTACCAATCCTAAATCTGATAGGGGACTAATATCCAATATATACATACAAAGAGCTCAAGAAGCTGGACTCCCAAAATACAAATAACCCCATTAAAAATGGGGTACAGAGCTAGACAAAGAATTCTCAAGTGAGGAATACCAAATGGCAGAGAAGCACCTGAAAAAAATGTTCAACAACCCTAATCATCAGGTAAATGCAAATCAAAACTACCTTGAGATTCCACCTCACTCCAATCAGAATGGCTAAGATCAAAAACTCAGATGACAGCAGATGCTGGAGAAGATGTGGAGAAAGAAGAACACTCCTCCACTGCTGGTGGAATTGCAACCTGGTACAACCACTCTGGAAATCAGTCTGGAGGTTCCTCAGAGAATTGGACATAGTACTACTGGAAGACCCAGCAACACCTCTACTGGACATATACCCAGAAGATGTTCCAATTGGTAATAAGAACACATGCTCCAGTATGTTTATAGCAGCCTTATTTATAATAGCCAGATGCTGGAAAGAACCCAGATGTCCCTCAACAGAGGAGTGGATACAGAAAATGTGGTACATTTATACAATGGAGTACTACTCAGGTATTAAAAACAATGAATTTATGAAATTCTTGGGCAAATGGATGTATATGGAGCATATCATTCTTAGTGAGGTAATCCAAATCACTAAAGAAGTCACTTGATAGGCACTCACTGATAAGTGGATATTAGCCCAGAAACTTAGAATACACAAGATACAATTTGTAAAACACAAGAAAATCAAGGAGAAGGAAGACCAAAGTGTGGATACTTCATTCCTTCTCGGAATAGAGAACAAAACCCCCATGAAAGGAGTTACAGAGACCAAGTTTGGAGCTAAGACGAAAACATGGACCATCAAGAGGCTACCCCCTGGGGATACATCTCAAAATCAGCTACCAAACCCAGTCAGTATTGCATATACCAGCAAGAGTTTGCTGAAAGGACCCTGATATAGCTATCTCAAGTGAGGCTATGCCAGTGCCTGGCAAATACAGAAGTGGATGCTCATAGTCATCTATAGGATGGAACACAGGGCCCACAATGGAGGAGCTAGAGAAATTACCCAAGGAGCTGAAGGGGTCTACAACCCTTTAGGTGGAACAACAATATGAACTAACAGTACCTCCAGAGCTCATGTCTCTAGATGCATATGTAGCAGAAGATGGCCTAGTTGGCCATCATTGGGAAGAGAGGCCCCTTGATCTTACAAACTTTATATGCCCCAGTACAGGGGAATGCCAGGGCCAAGAAGTGGGTTTGGGTGGGTAGGGGAGCAGGATGGGGCGGGGAGATAGGGAACTTTCGGTATAGCATTTGAAATGTAAATAAAGAAAATATCTATTAAAAATAATTTAAAAACTTATATGCCTGTATGAAGTTTGTCACACACACACACACACACACACACACACATACACACACACACACACACACACACACACACACATACATATAATTTATATGTCCTTGATTAAATAACTATATTTTTTTATTATTTGTATTGTTTAATTTAAGAAATATATTAGTTTTAATTTTTAATAAGCAGACAAAGTAATGACTTTCTATTATAGACATTGTCATAGATTTCTGGTGGATCATCCTTCCTCTCTCTTCTTTGTTATACTGCATTCTTTCTGCTTTGATGTTATTGCATTATAGTTTGCCTTTTCATCTTTCTCATCAGTTTTTCCTCTCATAGTTGATCTCCTTTATAGTTTCATGACATGAACCACACCCACACTAACATTGTACATATATCTAAAATTAGAAATCTGAGATATGCACATAATTGATAATATGAAATATTTGATTTTCTCACCTTGGATAAACTCATTGAATATAATAGTTTCCACCTTCAGCCACTTTCTAATGTATATATGTACCATATTTTTTGTCTATTTACCTATCAGACACCTAGACTAATGCATTTTCTAGCTAAAATTAATGCTGTAGTAATTAACATGCTTGTACAGGTACCTTTATCACAGACTTACAATCACTTGGTATTTACCCAGGAGTTGTATAGATATGTCATACGGTACTTCTGTTTTTAATTTGTTTCAATATTTACTTCACTAATGTATAGGAACATTAGTAAATAAAGCTGCCTCTTCTTTTCCATCCATGCCAGCAAATGTCATTTGTCTCACAATGATAGCCATTCTGGAAGAGGTGACATAGACTCTCAAACAGGTATAATTTTCATTTGCTTGGTGGATAAAAAAATTGAAAACATTTGAATACTTTAAAAGATATTTAATGACCACTTTTTTCTTTTGAGATTTCTTTGTTCATTTCACTATTACAGCTATGAATAGTTTTGTGGGCAGTTGTTTATTTTTGCAGTTTTTTTTGTAATATAGAACTCTATATTGAAAGTCATTCTGCATGTGTCTCTTCATTCTGGTGATAGTTGGCTTTGCTGTCCAGAAAGGTTTTTTGGATTCCATGCAATCCAATTTCCAATTATTTTTTTTGAGACAGGGTTTCTCTGTATAGCCCTGGTTGTCCTGGAACTCACTTTGTAGACCAGGCTGGCCTTGAACTCAGAAATCTACCTGCCTCTGCCTCCCAAGTGCTGGGATTAAAGGCATGGCCACCACACTCGGCTTCCAATTTCCAATTCTTGAAGCTAACTCTTATGATATCACAATCATTTTCAGAAAATCTGTGTCTCTCTATATATTTTCACGTGTTCTCCAATGTTTTTCTCTGATAGACTCTGTGTTTAATATTTTATATTATGGTTGTCAATCCAGTTTGAATTGACTTTTTGCAAGATGAGAAATATATATTTCAATCTATTTTTTATTATTATTAGATATTTTCTTCATTTACATTTCATATGTTATCCCAAAAGTCCCCTAGACCCTCCCCCATCCCCCGCCCTGCTCCTCTACCTACCCACTCCTACATATTGGCCTTGGCGTTCCCCTGTACTGGCGCATATAAAGTTTGCATGACCAAGGGGTCATTCTCCCCAATGATGGCCAACTAGGCCATCTTCTTCTATATATGCAGCTAGAGACATGAGCTCTGGGGGTAGTAGTTAGTCAATCTATTATCCATGTAGCTATCCAGTTTTCCTCCTACCAATTATTAAAAGGCTGTCTTATTTCTAGTGTAAGGTTAACACCTTAAATAATGTAGATTCAAAAGGACTCATATTTTATAACTTTAATAATGTAGATAATATTTACATGTAAACCTATATAGACACAAAACACATAAGTGTTTATCAAAGGTAGGAGTTGGATGAACTGAAAGTTACACCAAATTCATACACAAAATAATTGTAGTAACTAGAACATTGTAGAGAATTTTTATTGCACAATAACTGCTGTATTGTGTGTTAATTATGATGTACAATTTCAAGGATGTACTGAAATACACTGAATTGTACTGTTATGGAGAATATTATCATATGTCAGTTTATGTTAATAATTAATTAAAAACAATTATAATACTCCTTCATGTTTAAATTAATGAGCAGATTCTAAGAATCCTTCAAAATACAAAGGATATGTATTAATGAAAATATTTATTTAATAAATTAAAGTATAAGATAAAATAAAAACCATTACATCGAAGTTAGACAAGACAAACCCAAAAAGAAAACAAAGAAATCCCAAGAGAAAGCATAAGATCAGAGACCTACACATTAACATATTCAGGAATCCCATAAAAGTACTAATCTGAAAGCTACAGTATATATATGCAAATGACCTGATACAAACCTATACAAAGCCCTCTGATTGCCTCTTAAGTCTCTCTGAATTCATATGAGATTTGCTCAGTTGTTTTAAAGAAATTTGTTCTCCCGGGAGCCTATGTCCCCTCTGTCTCCTCAACTCCTCTGCTTACTGTTTCAAGGTGTTCCTTGAGCTCTAAGGGGAGGGATTTTATAGAGACAACCAATTTAGGGTTGTGTGTTCCAAGGTCTCTCTCCCTCTCTCTGTCTCTGTCTCAGTCTGTCTCTCTGCCTCTGTCTCTGTCTCTCCCTCTCTCTCTCTCTCTCTCTCTCTCTCTCTCTCTCTCTCTCTCTCTCTCTCTGTGTGTGTGTGTGTGTGTGTTTGTGTGTGTAATGTGTGTATGTGGTTCTTTGTATTTGTTCTCATCTGTTGCCAGAAGAAGCCTCTCTTATGGCTAAATAAGGTAGTGATTTGTGGATTTTCCATAATATGATTAGGAGTTATTTTACTGTTACTGTTTCTTTTAAGACCTAAGCAATAGGCTTTACCCTAGGTCTCTGGACTGTCTAGTCTCTGGTTCGTTGTCACCAAAGCATTGTCAGGTATGGGTTCTATTTTGTGAAGTGAACCATATGTCAAATTAGACATTGGTTGGCTACTCTCACATGGTTTTTTCCACCATTACCCTAGCATATTTCACAAGCAGGACAGATTGTGGATAAAAGGTTTTGTGGTTAGGTTGGTGTTTATGTCTCTCATTTGGGAACCTATAGAGTACCATTTCATGTCAAAGACATTAGAACATGGGAGGCAAGGTTCTAAGTAGGTGCCAACTGAAACTCTCTCTTCACAATGAGTTCTGTGAGTATTGTCTTCAGCAATGGGGCTTTGCTTTCAGTTTTGTAGAGAAAGCTATTATTTTTTTTTGGCAAAAGCATGTATTGTTTGAGGATTTTTATGGGAACCATTCACTCAACATCTCAATTGGATTAAGTACTATCCCTATTCTGGAAGGATCATTTGGTGACAAAAGATGGCCTGTTGGAATTCTGTCTGCCTTATTATTTTGAGACTTTACTAAGATTGGTGCTTCACATAATTCCTAGGAATTTTCCACTGCAGTAGGTTTCTATACCACCCCTCAAATCGACTTCAATTCTAGCTGTCTTTCCCTCCCTCATTCACCCCCTAATTCCTAAACCAAACTCATCTTACATATCAGGTCTTCCTGTTCTTATTCCTTCCAACAAAAAAATTGATTCTATTTACCACTCCCAGGGAGATCCATATGTCCCCCACCTATATCCTTCCTCTATGCTTAACATGTATCAGTCTACAAATTGTAGCTTGGCTATTATTTATGTAATGGCTAATATCCAGACATAACCAAGTAAATGAAATTTATCTATATTTATGTTACTTTACTTTGGATGATTTTTCCAGTTTTATTGATTTGCCTGAAAATCTCATGATGTCATTTTTTTAGGTCCTGAGTAATACTCTATTGTGTAGATGTACCATATTTTCTTTATCTATTCTTCTAGTCAGTGACATCTAAGTTGTTCCCAATTACTGAGGTTATCAACACAGCAGCAATGAACATGGTTGAGCAACTGCCCTTGTGGTAGGATGAAGCAGCCTTTGGATATATGAGCAAGAGTGCAATAGCTGGGTCTAGAGGAAGATCAATTTTCAGAATTTTTAGGAATGTCTACAATGATTTCCATAGCGGCTCTACAAGTTTTTACTCTACCAGGAATAGAGGAGTGTTACCCTTGCTGTAATGCTTGTAGCAAGGATGTGAACATCTGGTGCAGTATTTAAGGAAGTAAAAAAAATACAATGTAGAGTATATAAATTAACTCATACATATAGAATGAGGGGTTTTTTTGAACTGCTAAGGAAATTTGATAGGTAAAGTATAATCTGTTAAAGAAATTATACATAGAAAATTTGTTAAATTTGAGGAAAATATTTAACTTCATAAAAAATTAATTTGAAATAGATCATAGATCTAACTATGGGAGCTTAGGTTATACAACCTCTAGGAAACAGATAGGAGGAAAATCTTAATGATGTTGAAAAAATGTTAAGTAAAATACAGCATATACAAACTATACAAAATATATTAGTAAACTAGAATTTGCAGGGTTGAGATTTAGGCTCAGCAACACATATAAGAAGAAAATGAAGAAGAAAAAAACAAGCCGAAACTTAGAAGAATATATTTCAAAATTTACATATGATAAAGATATACCTTGTGAAAAACACAAACAAAATATCATCACCAATGTTTATCAATGCCAACTAAACACATGAAAACATATTTTCAGTCACTACACCCATTTAAAAATAAAGCAATATAAAACTCCTTACATATTAGAATGGTTAAAAAGACCTGACTATACATGTTTGGCAATGGTGTGAAAGAACTACAATCATACCCCATGGTTTATGAGAATGTAATCTCACATAGTTGATCTGGAAATTTTTTTTCACAATTTTATTTAAAAGTAAATATAAACTAACTATCATATATACTAAGTACTTCACTATGGTGCTCATTTTCATGAGAAATAAAAGCATTTATCAATCCAAAGACTTGTATAAAAATGTCTATAAATGTTAGATGTTTCTCTGTTAAGACACAAAACCCTGATTAGTCACAGCTCTTCAGCTACTCATATCTCCCAGATTCTGTACCTTTTACACATCCTGTGCCGTGTATTCAATCTAATCAGCCCCAATTGTGATATCCCTAATACCAAGGCTTGGTTTAGCTCACATGAATTAGATGCATTCTGCAGACCTAGACTGTGCTTACATATCTAATAGATTCACTCTGTTAAGCAACTGAAATCTTGCTTTCCTGCACCACCCACAATCCTCAAACCTGCCTTTGTTTGCATATCCTGTACATCTTCCTAGTCTGTTGACTACTAAAGACCTAATACCACCCATGCTACCCCAACACTCCCAGAAATATCTCTATTAGCAAAGCTTATTCCAAACAGATATAGCCTTTGGTTGTATTCTCATGCTTTCTTATTTGACAGTGAATTGTAATCAACTTCCTTTATCCAATGAAAAATTAACACTGAGTTTCTATAAAACAAACATACCAATTTTTCATAGCTTACCTGAAATAAACCAAGCTTGGGGAACAGTAAAAACAAAAACAAGACTGTGAGGCAGCATAGTAAAACACATGAGATACAAGAGCCATGAAAGAAGTCCACATCTAGGTCCCACTGCAAAAATACCAACAACATGGAAGCCCAAGACAGAATGTATGTCTTTAAGACCATCAGTCTTATAGAAATTATTTCCAATAAAATTTTCCTAGATAAACCCATGGACACAAAACTTATAAAAACAATCATAAATTTCATTAAAGAATTTAAGAGTTTAAAGAAGTCATGACAAACTGCTAATTAAACTTAAAGAAATGGCAATCAATGTCTCAGTGATACCCACCAAAATCTAGATATATAGATAAATGAAACAATGAAGACAATATGAGATTAAAAAAAAACTGAATTGCAAAAGAAAACTCAAACAGAAATGAAGAAAGAATAAAAAATCCAATAAAACAATTACAAATCTCTGGAAATACACTAAGAAGCAGAATAAATCAAGTGTAAAGTAGACTCTAAAATGAAATAGAAAAACTAGACCGTGTGTGTGTGTGTGTGTGTGTGTGTGTGTGTACACATACAAAAAGAATTATATGTAAGCAGGAATAATTGTATACCAAGAAAAGGCCAAATCTTCAAATTATAGATATAGATAAAGGAGATTTCTAAATAATGGTATAGAGTACATCCTGAACAAGCTCATAGAAGCAAATAGTCCCATATTAAAGAAAGTCAAACCTGTACAAAGTATAGACACAAGACCAAATAAACAGGAATTAGAAAGGAACTCCCCACAAGACACTACAGATAACCACTAAATATATAGAACAAGGAAAGAATATTAAAAGCTAGAATATAAAAAACACAAATCCCATATATAAGAAAATCTATTAAAATACCAGCTGTTTTCTCAATGCAAAAATTGAAAGCAAGGATAATGTAGAACAATGCACTTCAAGTTCTAATTGACTACAAATGCCAATCTATACTACTGTGCCCAGTAAACAATCTGCCATTGTTGAAGAAATAAAACTTTCCATGATATAAACATGGTAAAAGAAATTCATGTCTACCAAACCAGTGCGACAGGGAACACTAGAAAAGATACTTACTTGACTAAACAGGTTGTATTCATATATTTAGGACAAGTGTGTGTGTGTGTGTGTGTGTGTGTGTGTGTGTGTGTGTGCATCTATATATGTGTGTGTGTGTGTGTGTGTGTGTGTGTGTGTGTGTGTGTGTGTGTTTAAACAAAGAAAGAAATTTGTGAATCAAAAGGAAAAAGAAAAACCTTCATTCTAATCTACAGAATGATTAACCAAGGAGAGATTACTATCCTAAATGTATATATACTAAACTCTAGGGTACCAAATTTAATTAAAAGAATATTTAAAAATATTAGTGGAAATAAAGACACAGATCAACTCCAACTTAATGATAATAGGTGATTTCAGTATATCTCTTTCTTCAATAAACTAGTCATTTGGAAAAAAAGAAACAAAGATCAGACTTAAATTGCACCATATTTCAAATAGACCTAATAAATATCTATAGAATATTCTAACCAAATGTCACAAACTATATACTCCACTTAGCAGCACATGAAAGCTTCTCTAAAATAGGCTGCTCACTGAAACACAAAATAATATTAACAAATTCATAAACATTTAAGTAACTCCATTTATCATCCTTTACCATAATGCAATAAGACATACACAAACAGATCTCTCATAACTGCACAAACTCAAGGACATTAAATACCATATTAAGGAATGATAAATGCATCACGATGAAATCAACATTTTTTAAATTCCAGTAAATAAATGAAAATGGAGACATACCACAGCAAAACCTCCAGGAAGCATTAAAAACGGTCCAAAAAGTAAATTTATAGGTCTATGTTCCTATACTAAAAGTCAGAAAGAGCATAAATAAAGGACTTGGTGATATAACTCAATAATTTGGGACAAAGTCAACCCAAAGCCCAGAAGAAGGTGAGAAATAATAATAATCACATTTAATTAATAAAACAGAGTAATTAATAAAACAGAGAAACAGGATAATGAATTAACAAATAAAGTACCTGGTTGTTTGAGAACTTAAATAAGAGAAATAAACATTTGGATTGACGAATGGAAAAGGAGGACACAAGTTAGCAGAATCATAAATGAACAGGGATGTATGATAACAGACATCAAATAGGTTCAAAACATTCTACTCCATGAGATTGGAGTTGAGTTGATTACAGATGATTTGATATTATATGTAAGCGGTCCCAAATTTTCCAAAATAAAACTTCTAGAAATTGCTGATAATTTCAGCAATGTAGCATAATCCACAATCAGCTTTAAATAATACGGGCATCTAGTTTTCCAAGCAGTTTAAAAAAGATATTTTCCTTTCCTTTTTTTTCCCTTTCCTTTCTTTTCTTTTGAATCTTTATTTTTGGAACCTTTGTCAATTATGAAGTCTCTGAAGATAAATATATTAATGTTTAGGTCTTTTGTTCCACTGGTCTACATGGGTGTTTTGTTCCAATTATATTATTTTATTACTATGGCACTGTAATACATCCTGAAATCTAGAATGATAATCCCACCAGTATTGTAATTTTTGCTCAGGTGGTTTTGGGTACTAGATTTTTGTAGTTTCCCATGAATTTCAGGATAGGTTTTTTTCTGTGTCTTTGAAAAAATTAGTGATTTTATGACTGCATTGATTTTATATATATATATCATACAAATGTGCATAGAGATAACTTGAGTTAAATATTTATTTTCACAATATAAATTCTACTAATCCATGAAACCAGGTTCTCTTTCCATTTTCTAGTATCTTTGTCTTTTATATTAGAAGTTTAAAGTTTTCATTGTGAATGTCTTTCACCTCTTAGGATAGTATTATTCCTAGATAATTCATATTCTTTGAGGCTATTGTGAATAGAAGTGGCTTAATAATCTTTCTCTGTATGTTTCTTGGTGGTATATAGAAAAATCCATTAATAAAATATCTCTGGTTTGGAATGCAGAACATTTGAGGTTTTATATGGTGTGCCTAGTTACAGTCCCTGTGAAGAAGCCAAGCATGGCCATTGATAAAGTCTCAGCCTCAGTTTCAGTGGAGAATTCATGATATAGGAGATATCATGGATATGAGACATGTCCTATATACATTGGCAGGTGTGGAATTTCACAACTATTTGTAATCTTCCTAAGTTATACATTAATTTATTTTCAATGTTACAAAGTTTTTTTTGAAATTTTCAAACATGTACACAATTTATGTATTTTTTATCATGTCTACCCTACAAACTACCTCCATGTCTTCCAGAATCCCCTACCCATGTTCCCTTCAAAATCTCATGCTCTTTACTTCTTATTTATTTATTTTTATTTTATGTGTATGAGTATTTTCCCTGCTTCTATGTAAGAGAACCATATTCATACAGAACTCTATAACCTAAAAATAAAGATATTCTCATTTTCTATTACATCTATTTAATTTCATTACATTGTCTAGAGCTCTAGCTAAGATTTCAAGTACTCTATTGAATAGGAGTGGCTTGAGTTGACACTATCATTTCTGATCATAGTGAATAGTGACTATAGGTTTGTCATATATATATATATATATATTCTTTATTCTATTGAGATATGTTCCTTCTGTACCTGTTCTCCTCATTATTTTTATGGCAAAGTGATGCTGGAATATTGCAAACACCTTTACTCAGATTGTGATTTTTGGCCTTAAATAAATTTATGCAGTGAATTATGTTTACTGATTTGCATATATAGGGTTCATCCCCATAACCCTTAAATAAAGCCAACTTCATGATATTTTGGATGTATTCTTGAATTTGGCTTGCAAACACTTTTATTGAGAATTTTTGCACCTTAAACATCAGGAAAATTGAGCTATACTTCCTCTTTTTACTTGAATCTTTCTCTGCTTTTGATTTAAAAGTATTACTAGATTTAGGCCCTTATCACTGCAATTGGCACGTAGTTAGAACACATGACTCAGATGACTCAAGCTGGCTCTCTCCTGAACACCTCTGTTCTACAGTCTAAATTTCATGGTTTCAAAAATACTATGCAATCTGCCAAAGAAAGAATATAAATAAACACTCTGACACAGCTGCAACACCTATGAAACACAACAATTTCCAACATGGCAACATATGTATAATGGTGCCAGAAGTGGCAATCATGTGTTGGTGGCAACTAACAGCTAGCTGTCTAACCAGACTAAAGACCGACTCAACAGGAGAGAAATGATGTGTGATGCTAGATTCCCAGGGGCTAGTGAGATAAGAATCTACCACCACCATCTTATTAGACCAGAATAATGTCCTTAGTATACATTTTATTCATAAACCACAGAGATGTGTAGCTACCACTCCATATCAAAAGAGCTTCATTTACATTAAATGGAGACCATCACTGAAAACACAACAGGGTACCATTCAAAAGTCAAAGGATTGTGGGGAATCTCAGTCTCACATGTTACATCTACATCATAGCTGATGATTTTATGCATCAGAGAACATCTTAGAAGAAATAGAAAGATTGTACAATCCAGGAAATCTGATGTAAAGCAATCTATCTTAGAAGTGGCTGCATAAGTAAGACTGGAACAATACTAATATCAATGGACATGTTAATATGGAAGCAGAAATTTCTCTGGGTCCCATCCCTAGACAAAGAACTATAGGCAACTATTGACTACTGGAAGAAAAAAAAATTAGCCTCTCTCCCAGAGATATCAATGCAATAGTGGTCACGAGTGAATCAAATACACACAAGCAATAGAAATAGATTTAGTATGTTTTATATATATTGTGTGTATAAACACACACACACACACACACACACACACACACACACACACGTACACACTCAGAGAGAGAGAGAGAGAGAGAGAGAGAGAGAGAGAAAGAGAGAGAGAGCTATAAAACAAGTGTAATCAAAGAAAAATTGCTATCAGCTTTAGCTTGGGGCAACATGAAAGAAGTAACTGAGCAGGGCGTGGTGGTGCACGCCTTTAATCCCAGCAGAGGCAGGCGAATTTCTGAGTTCGAGGCCAGCCTGGTCTACAGAGTGAGTTCCAGGACAGCCAGGACTACACAGAGAAACCCTGTCTCAAAAAAAAAAAAAAAAAAAAAAGAAGTAACTGGGAGGGGCTGGAAGGGAAAAAGGGGAAGTGGAGTGATGTAATTCATTTTCAGTTTTATAATTTTTAATTATAAAATGCTAATAAAATTAGAAGGAAAGTTTGGAAGGACTCCATCCATAATTTTCTCTTTTATGGAATAATTTACTAAGTATTGTTAGATCTTTAAAGATCTGATAAAATTATGTACTGAACCTGTATGGTTCTGTCCTTTTTTGTTTAGGAGATATTTAATAATTACTTCTATCTCTTTGATTGTAGATTTCATTATTTACTTCATATTGGTTTAAGTATATGCATCTAAAATATATCTATTATTTTATATGTCTTGTTAAGTATAATATTTTTTAATTTTTATTTTAAATTCTCAGTGTGTTTTTGTCATATATTCCTCTCCCCTAAGTTTCACCGCATCTTCCTCACTTCTGTACCAACACAACATTTTGAAAATATGTTCTGAATTACAGTGGTATCTGAAATGTCTTTCTTTTTATATATAATTGTTTTTATGTGGGCTTTCTCTTTTCCTTTTTGGGTAATTTGCCTAAGATTTTATCGATATTGTTTGCTCTTTCAAAGTATCAACTCTTTAATTGATACTTCCATTGTCTTGCATTTCTATATCATTTATTTCTTCCCTGAAGAATATTGTTTCTCCTCCTTCTATTGATTTTTATTTTTTGGTTTTATATTTTCCAGTAGTTTGAAGTTCATCATCAGGCAATTTATTTGAGGTCTCTTGATTTTTTTTTTTTTTTACTGTATTTCAGAGGTTTTCATGTGCTTGTTTCAGTGTTCATTTAAGTTTAGAAATTCTTTTATTTCCTTCTTGATTTCTTCAATGACATGTTCATCATTCAATAGTGTGTTGTTGTTGTTGTTGTTGTTTTCTCTAGGATTTTGTTTACATTCTGTAGTTTCTTTTGTTATTGATTACTAGATTTAGTTCATTAAGGTTCACTTCTGGGTCTTCAATTCTATTCACTTGATGTACCTGTCTGTCTCTGTAACAATACCATGCAGTTTTTATCACTATTGCTTTATAGTATAGCTTGAGGTCAGGGATGGTGATTTCCCAAGAAGTTCTTTAATTGTTAAGACTAGTTTTCTTTATCCTAGGATTTTTGTTATTCCAAATGGATTTGAGAATTACTCTTTCTAACTCTATGAAGAATTGAGTGGGAATTTTGATGGGGATTTCCTATAAATTGCTTTTGTTAAGATGGCCATTTTTTTTTCTATATTAATTCCACCAATCCAAGAGCATGGGAGATCTTCCCATGTTCTGAGGTCTTCTTTGATTTCTTTCTTCAGAGACTTGAAGTTCTTGTCATACAGATCTTTCACTTGCTTGGTTAGAATCACACCATTTGACAACATTCAACACCCTTTCATGATAAAACTCTTGGAAAGATCAGGAATTCAAAACTTATTACTTATTTGTTCTAAGTAGTATCATATTATTTGGCTTGTTTTTATTAATTATTTTATTTATTAACATTTCAAAAGCTGTCCCCTTTCTAACCCATCCACCTCCTATTTACCTCTAAGAGGTTGCACACACACACATACACACAAACACACACACACACACACACACACACACACACACACACACACACACACACACAAGCATCTTACCCCTCTAGCATCCTCCTTCGTTGAGGCATCAAGCCTCCACAGGACTAAGAAACTCCCCTCCCAATGATGCCACGTAAGGCAGTTCTCTGCTACATATGTAGTGTGAGCCTTTGACTGGCCCATGAATACTCTTTGGTTGGTGGTTTAGTCCCTGGGAGCTCTGAGGTATTTGGTTAGTTGTTACTGTTGTTCTTCCTGTGGGGTTGCAATCCATTCAGCTCCTTCAATTCTTCCTCACTCTTCCACTGGGGGTCCCTGGACTCAGTCCAGTGGTTGGATGTGAGTATCTGCATCTGCCTTAGCCTCTCAGAGGACAGCCATATCAGGCTCCTGTGTGCAAGAAATTCTTGGCATCAGCAATAGTGTTGGGGTTTGGTGTCTGAAGATGGGATGCATCGCAAGTTGGAGATATCTAGGTGGCCTTTTTTCCTTCAATCTGTGCTCCATTTTTTTGTCCATGCATTTCTGTTAGACAGGAAGAATTCTGGGTTAATTATAAGATGGGTGGGTGGCCCTGTACCTCAACTGGCAGCCATGTCTATCTATTGGAGGTGCTCTCCTCATGTTCTATGTCCCTGCTGTTTGGCATTTTGGCTAATGTAATCCCCGTTGGGTCCAGAGAGCCTCTCATTCCTGGCATCTGGGACATTCTAGTGGTTCCTCCATTCCCCACCCCCACTGATATATATTTGTATTCATTCTCCTGGCCTTCCAGACTTGTTTCCTATCTTTTCCCATACTTGATCCTGCACACCCACTTTCCCCTCCCCCTCCCTTCTTCCACCCAGGTCCCTCCCTCCCTCTGCCACCAATGATTATTTTCTTCCTCATTCTAAGTGAAATTGAAACATCCACACTTTGGCCTTCCTTCTTGTTAAGCTTCATATAGTCTGTGAGGTTTATCATGGGTATTCTGAGATTTTGATCTAACATCCACTTATCAGGAATACATACCAGGTATGTCCTTTTGGGCCTGGGTTAACTCACTCAGAATGATATTCTCCAGATCTATCCATTTGTGTAAGAATTTCATAAATTTATTGTTTTTAATAGCAGAGTAGTACTCCATTGTGTAAATGTACATTTTCTGTATCCATTCCTCTGTTAAGGGACAAGTGGGTTTTTTTCCAGCTTCTGGATATTATAAATAAGGCTGCTATGAACATAGTGGAGCACATGCACTTGCTGAGAAACACCTAAAGAAATGTTCAACATCCTTAGTCATCAGGGAAATGCAAATCAAAACAACCCTGAGATTCTACTTCATACCAGTCTGAATGGCTAAGATAAATTCAGGTAACAGCAGATGCTGGTGAGGATGTAAAGAAGGAGAAACACTTTTGCATTGCTGGTGGGAGTGCAAGCTGGTACAATCACTCTGGAAATCAGTTTGGCAGTTCCTCAGAAAATTGGACATAGTACTACCTGAGGACCCAGCAATACCTCTCCTGGGCATATACCCAGAAGAATCTCCACCATACCATAATTACAGGTGTTCCAGTATGTTCATAGCATCCTTGTTTATAATTTATCTCATTTTTAATTAAAAATAATTACAGCATTTGCTCCTGTAGTGGTTTGAATAGGCTCATATATTTATGTGCTCAGTTCCCAGGTGATAAAGTTTTGGAAGGATTAGTAGGTGTGGCCTTATTGGAGTAGTTGTGTCTTGTTGGAGCAGATATATCACTGGCAGTAGGTGGGCTTTAACGGTTTAAAATTCCATGCCAAGTGCCCTCTCTCTCTCACTCTCTCCCTGCTTAATACAGATAGATGTACTTCTCTAACTTAATGCCTATTTACTTCCAACTATGATGATAATGAACTAACCCATTGAAGCTATAATCTGGTCCCCAATTAATTATTTTTCTTTTATAATTTTTTTTTGATATGGTGTCTCTTCATAGCAATAGAACATTATTAAGACAATGCTCCACACTCTCCAAACTCTCTCACATCCCTCTCAAATTCTGGGCCTCTTTTCTTTCTGTAACATATAAATGAAAATATTATATATATACATACATACATATTTAAATGAAGTTATATCACTTAAGGCATATAAGGTAATAATGCTAGAGAAAGTACCCCAGGAGATGAAGGAGTCTGCAACCCTAAAAGTGGAACAACAATATGAACTAACCAGAACCCCCAGAGCTCGTGTCTCTAGCTGCATATGTAACAGAAGATGGCCTAGTAGGCCATCATTGGGAAGAGAGGCCCCTTGGTATTGCAAACTTTATATGCCCCAATACAGGGGAACGCCAGGGCCAAGAAGTGGGAATGGGTGTGTAGGGGAGCAGGGCAGGGGGAGGGTATAGGGAACTTTTGGGATAGCATTTGAAATGTAAATTAAGAAAATATCTAATAAAAAAAGAATACAGATAATATCTAACTGAAGTCTCACTTCCAGACTTGAGACACCACCTTTTCAGTTTGTCAAAAATCTTCCAGATTCTGTACCTGTGGTAATACCTAATATTGTTGTAGTCAATGCAAAATGTATTGTACAAAAAGTTTATGGGTCTGTCATTAGAAGAAGTTTGTTGGGATTTAATCAAGTAGATTATGGACAATAGAAAAGCAGCTAATTGAGAAATAGAATATTCATATTCTTTTTGTTTCCCTAAATGTAATCAGAAAACCATCCCAAGTTGGATTTTAAGATACAAATATCTGAATTTTCAGTTTTTCTTATATATTTGTCATTGAAAACCTTTCTCAGTATTTCTTTGCGTGTACCACATAGATTAAAGACAAACTAATATATTAGAATGAGAATCATGGTATGCAATGTCTGCATCAAAATATTCAATAATTTTTGAAGTGTAATGAAAAGATGAATTTCTGGGTTAAAGAAAATAAAAACAGCTTTTAAGTATAATGAAAGGAAAATAATTTGGCAAGAAACATTTCACAAGGAACACTGGATGCTAGCATGCATTGCCATCACATATTTCATTTGTTCTGGGAAATTTTGAACTTAGGATCTGAGAAAACTTTTAATAAAAATATAAGGACAGATAAAGTTTTCAAGTAAAGACAACAGAAATGTTAGTTCCCTAGGAGGAAAGAATCAATTAAACACAAATATCAATCCAGAATAAAAGCTGAATGCAAGAAATAATGGTCAACACAAAGCCCACCCCACACACACAAAAAAAAGTACTAAGCTTCAATTATCTATTAAAAATGTTTTAACAATCTAAAATGTAAGTCCTTGAAAATTAAATAATGAAAGAGCTAGGGAATAAGTGATGCTAGTTGGTTTTCAATTCTATATCTTTTACAGAAAATGTCAATTTAAATATACAATAAATAAATAAAATAACTAATTAAAATTACTATATAACTTTAAATCTAATATAATGAAAAGAGCAGAAGGATTGATGAATTCAACCAGAGGGTTAAGAGATTAAATGGAATCAAAGAGTCTCCGGGAATAGGAGGTTGGGGGGCCCTCTAGACTGTATCAGAGATGCAGGATGTGAGATACTCTCAGGATTCATTGGGGGTGACCTTTGTCAAAATGTCCAACACTGGGGAAAGGGAACTCAGAATGTCCACCTCCAGTAGACAGACAGGGCCTTAAGGAGGAGGGGGGGGGGGGCAGGATTACTATCTCACAGTCAAAATTCCTGACCCAGAATTGTTCCTGCCTAAAGAACTGCAGGGACAAAAATGGAGAAGAGACTGAAGGGAAGGATGTCCAATGACAAGCCCAATTTGGGATCCATTTCATGGGGTTGGGGGTCCTAAGGCCTAACACCACTATGTTATGATATGCTTACAAATGGGAGCCTGGCATGGCTGACTTCAGAGAGACCCTACCAACTGACTGAAACAGAAGCAGATACTTACACCCAACCCTGCTATAGTTGAATTAGGGGAAGAGAGAACAACTCCATAGAAAGACCAGCAGACTCAACTAACTCAGACCCCACGGAGCTCCCAAAAAGTGTGAGCCACCAACCTGGAGCATACATGGGCTGATCCCAGGCCCCTGGCACATATGTAGCAGAGGTCTGCCTGGTCTGGCCTCAGTGGGAGATGTCCTCAATCCTGGAGAGCCTCCAGGCCCCAGGGAAGGGGCAGGACTGTTGAGGTCCGGAGAGCACCCTCTTTGAGGCAAGGAGTGGAGAAATTCTATGAGGAATTGTGGGAGGGAGGGCTGGAGGGAGGCAGGCAATTACTGGAAAGTAAATAAAAAAGAATAGAAATAGAATGCATAAATGAACAAGTTTGATTTATACAACTTGATCACATTAAAAATTTTGTTCTATTTTTGAATTTTGTTTACAATTATATTTTTACTTTTTTAACATTTAAAATGTTTATATATGTACATATATTCCTAAGTATTGAAATACAACCTGCTCAAGTCAGTATAATATTAATTGTGTATATGTTTTTAGTGATGGACATTTGTTATTTGTTAGCCACAATGTGTGCCCTTCCCTGTGGAGACTATTTCTTAGACCCTCCCCATTCCTCACTTGCTTCCAGTTGTCCCATGCCATTCACCTGTATATTGCTCCACTATCTACCATCCAGGAAATGATCCCTTTTTAGTTTCCTAGAGTCTGCAGTTATTCACAAGATAAGTATTCTCATGTGAAGATTTGGCATGTGAAGCCTTTGATGAGAAAAAGAAAAAAACATGTGATGCTTGTCTTTTTGGATCAGGGTTACCTAATTCAATATGATTTTTCCTATTTTCTTACATTTACCTGCACATTTCTTGATTTCAGTTTTCCTTATGGTTTTTGAATAATATTACATAGAGTATATGTACCACATGTACAAATATTTTATTGAGAATTTTTGAATCTACACTCATTAGGGAAATAACCAATCACTTTATTTTTGTTGATACTCTGTCCAGTTTTAGTATAAAGGTAATTGGGCTTCCTAAATATAGCATGAAGTATTTCTTTTCTATTGGAGTAATTTGAGGTATATTGATGTTAGTTCTTCTTTAAAGGTCTATAACAATTAGCTGATGTATCTTCTAGACCTAATCTATTTTGAGTTGGGAGATTTTTTTTATTTCTATTTGTATCTCATTGGTAGATCATTTTGGTACATCATATATATATATATATAAATATCAACAAATTCTTCCACTTAATTTAGGTTTTCCAGTTTAGTGGAGCATAGATTTTAAAAGTATACTTGTGAAATTCTCTGAATTTCCTTAATATCTATTGTAATTTTTCCGTTTTTATCCCTAATGTTAATAATTTGGATATTCTCTATTTCTTATGGTAAATTTGACATTAAGAAAAGCTTATCATCATTGGCCATCTCTTCAAAGATTCGACTCTTTTTCATTATCCTTTGTACTTCTTTGTCATTTTATTCAATAATATTTCAGCTTTAACACTTATTATATTCTTTATGTGTACTTTTTGGTGTTGTTTATTTGCATTTTTCAAAAGCTTTTGAGCAAAGCATTAAGTTCTTATGGCATATCTCCATCAGTTTTATTTAAGGCTATTAATATTCGATCATCCAGTTTTATTATATAATCACTTCGTGGTGTACCTTTTCCAATTAGGACTGACTTCATTGTATCCCACTGATTTTTCATGTTTTTTTCATTTTCACTCAATTCCAGGATTTAAAATTTTTCCCCTCTTAATTCCATCAGTAGTGTCTTGCTTAGCCTACTTGCATTTGTGTACGTTCTGCCTTTCTGTTGTTGAAAGTTTTAGTCTTTGTGGTCAGATAGTATGCAGTATGTTACTTCAACTTGTCTTAAACTTGCTGAGACTTGCTTTATGTTTTCATATATAATTGGTTTTGGAGATATTTCACAAGCTGCTATGAAGAAATTATGCTCTTTAATGCTTAGATGGAATGTCCTGTAGATGTTAGATCCATTTGATATATGATATGTATTTTGTGCATAGATGTTTAAAACACTAATATCCTCCTAGTGGACTTTTCCTTTAATACATGTGAAATGTCTTACTCCATCTCTCTTTCTTGGTTTTTTTTTTATTTGAAATATAGTTTTTTTTTCAGATAACAGAATAGCTATACCTGCCTATTCAATTGTCTTAGATTACCCTTTTTCAGTTCTTTTATCCCAAAGTAGTTTGTATTTTCTATTCTTCTTTTATTTTTTTTATTGCTGTGATAAACACCATGACAAATAGCAATTGAGGGATGAATGGAATTATTTGTCCTACACCCATCACTGAGAAACTCAGGAAACTGGAGGAAGAAACTGAAGCAGAAATTATGAAAGAGTGCTGCTTGCATGCCAGACCTTTCTCACCTTCTAATTTTATACAACTGAGGGAGGTATGCACTTCAACGATTTATCAAGAAAATGCCCAGTGTTTACTGGAGCAAATATGATGGGACCATTTTATTTAACTTAGGTTCTTCTTCCCACATGATTCCAAATCAAATTGACACAAAATAACTACTCCTTCATTGTTTACTACAGAATTTCATAATATCATCATCACAATAAAAGTTCAGTCTCTTTAAAATATTTAAAGTTGCTCTAAAATCTCAGTCTTCCAACTATGGACTCCTTTAAAAAACTAAAAGTTATATACTTCTTATTCTAAGACAGAAGACCCAGGGCGCAAAAAATTCAATCAGACTAAAGAAAAACAAAAACAAAAACAAAAACAAAAACAAAAAAATCTCCAAACATGGAAAAAGCTCATCTCTGTGTGTGTGTGTGTGTGTGTGTGTGTGTGTGTGTGTTTGAAATTTTTATTTAATACTTTTTAATCATAGAAAATGACATATTAGGCAGAGTTTTATTTCTAAACTTTTCAAAGATTATTATAAACCCAAATGTAGCTTTCTTTTAAACTGGTTCCAATTTAAATCAAAGGCACAGCACACAACTAAAACACTTTGATATTAATTATTTTAGGTTGTAATATTTTTACATTATTTGAAAAATTTCAGAGAAACGTAATTTAGAAATTCAAATAACCCTGTTAAAAATGGGGTACAGAGCAAAACAAAGGATTCTCAACTGAGGAATACCAAAGGGCTGAGAAGCACCTGAAAAAAATGTTTTCCATCCTTAATCCTCAGGGAAAGGCAAATCAAAAACCGAGATTCCACCTCACACCAGTCAGAATGGCTAAGATCAAAAATTCAGGTGAAAATAGCTCATTTTCTGAAGGCTGAGACCCACTTACAATTCTTTGGGCTCTGTGTCTTGGGCCACTCCACCTTTTAGGCTCCTACATCTGTAAAACATAATTCTTGTCTACTAGGCTCATGCTAGTTGCACCTGCTGATGTTCTTGGCAATTTATCCAACATTTCTGGCCTCTTCAATATGATGGCATCACCACTGTAACTAATGCTACACTTAGAACCAATATTTATATGTAGGATCTTTTTCAGGAACTGTGACTCTTTCATCATTCTAAACCTCAGATTGTCTCTATGAGCCATTCAAATCTTGGGGCCAACTAAATCTGAGAACATTCCTTCCTATGATGGCCTTTTTCATGGAGTCCAATCTTGCTACATGGTGCCAACTCTCGGGTTCTCCTCATTAACCTTTTAATACTGTGTTATCTACTTCAATGATCTCTCCTGATTTCTCATTGCAAAGTGAACTGCTCTCCAGAATTCTTTCATCTCTTAATCTCTCATACTACCAAAATGGTAACATGGGAGACTCTTACACATTCATCAAGTTCAGCTAACAATTTAGAAGCAGCATTATCCTCCTCTGAACCAAAGGTTCTATGTGCTGACCCTGAGGAAATACTTCCCAGAAGATTTCATCTCATTAAAGTTGATCCATTGTTACTAATACGGAATTTTTCATTTCCTGCTAACCAGGATCAAGTTCACATTAAAGCATAATTTAACCTTGGTTGTACTGGTCTCTCATTAATCACAGCTGACTCTTCCCAGATGGCTGACTAGATGCCACCCTAATTCAAAATATCACATGAAGGACACTGATTGAATCTTCAAGTCATTATCAACTTTCCTTCTGAACTTTCATAAGTTCTCCATTTTCAGTATTGCCCTCATTATTCCTAGCTTCCAAGATCTGAGAGCAGCTTACTAAACTCTGAGATATCGATGGCTTTTCCAACACACATTCCAATTGCTTTTGTGTTCTCCCAAGAGCATCATGTAAGGTCTGTCACAAAGTTACCTCAGGATCCTGATACCGATTTCTTTATTGGCTTTTTGTTGCTGTGATGATAAACACCACGACAAAAAGCAGCCGAAGGAAGAAAAACTTTATGTGGTTCACAATTCATGATCAATGACCATCATTGAAGAAATGAAAAACTGAACCACAGGCAATGTAGGAGTGCCACTTTCTGGGTTGCTCTCCATGGTTTGGTTTGTTTACCTTGTTTTAATAGTGCTACTTAGAAATAATTGTGCAGTAGCAACACCACTCATATTACTTCATGCTAGCTGTTCTCATATCAGTAATTAGTCAAGAAAATGCACCCATAGATTTTGCTGCAGACCAATTTTATGGAGGCATTTATTCAATTGGCATTTCCTATTTGTAGATGACTTCAAGTTGTTCCCATCTGCTGCAGGAGAAAGTCTCTCTAATGATGGCTGAAAAAGGCATTGATCCATCTGTGAGTAATTTTCTTTCTTTCTTTCTTTCTTTCTTTTTTTTCCAGTTGGGTTTGGTTTTACCCTAGCTCTCTGGGCTATCTGGTTCTCTCGTTCCTGGTCACCAAAGAAGTATCAGTTATTGGTTACTCCTCATGAAGTGGGCCATAAGTCAAGTAAAACGCTGGTTCATTATTCTTAGAAGGTTTGGAAAACCACTGCTCTAGCATTTTTTTTTGTACTGAAAAATTATATATCAAAGGGATCTTTTGGCCTGGATTGGTGTTTATATTTCTCTTTTGATATCTTGCAGAGTATGTTTCCATATCAAAGACATTATAACTGAGGGGCTACAGGTTCTATGTAGGCACAAACTTGAACACTCCATGTTAAATGGGTTATGTGTGTATTGTCTTTAGAAATGAGGCTTGTGAGTTTGTGGATCGCTATCTATTGTTTTGGCAACAGATTAGGCTGTTTGGGATTTCTCTGGGACCCCTTTGGCCAACAATTCAATTGGATCTAACCCAGTCCCAGTACTGGAAGCTTCATTTGGTGACAGGAGATTGCCAACTGGGACTCCATCTCCTCATTATTTGGAGTCTTCATTGGGATTGAAAGGCACAGGAATTTTCAACAAAATCATAAAAGATCATTTCCTTAATTAAAAGAAAAGATGTCTAGTAATGTACCAGAAGCATACAGAACACAAAAGAATATACATTCTTCTCTAAAATTGAACTTTCCCTAAAATTGAACCCATCCTCAAAGACAAAGCAAGTCTCAACAGATACAAGAAAATTGAAATTAATATCCTGCATCCTGTCTAACTACATCATGGATTAATGCTGGATATCACTATTCCCAATTGAAAGTTGTACCACAGAGATATAGTAATAAAAATAGCAATGATATAGCCACAAACCGGATACATTGATCATTGAGAGCTAATTGAAGTTCCATACATAGATCCATACACCTGTGAACACTTGATTTTTGAAAAAGAAATCTATAAAAAGACAGCACCTTCAACTCTGGAAAAAGGACATCTTCAATTAATGGTGCTTGTCCAACTGGTTGGCTGCGTTTAAAACAATGCAAATAGGCCCATACATATCATTTGGCATAAAACTCAACTATTAATGAGTCATAGGCCTCAATACAAAACCAGATACACTGAATCTCCTAGAAGAGAATGTGGGAAATAACTCTGGCACAACAGTTACTCTAAACAGGTGATCATTAGCACAGGCTATAAGATAAACCATTAATAAATGAGAACATATAAGATTGAAAAGCTTCTGCACAGGAAACGACACTGCCATATAGACAAAGCTGAAGCCTACCAAATGGGAAAAGGTTTTTACCAACTACATGGGCTAAAGTCCAAAATATACAAAGAACTAAAAAAAAGCTAGGTACCTAGAAGGCAAATAACCCAATTAAGAAATGGGGTACAGATCTAAACAGAATTCTCAAAAAAGGAAACTCAAATGGCTGAGAAATACTTAAAGAAATGTTCAACATGATCAGGCATCAGGGAAATGCAAAAGATACTTTGAGATTTCATCTTAAACCTATCAAAATGGAATGGCTAGAATCAATAAACCAAGTGACAGCTCGTACTCTTAAGGATGTGGACTAAGGGGGATGTTGCTGGTGGGAGTACAAACCTTTACAGACACTATAAAAGGCAGTGTATTAGTTCTTCAGGAAGTTGGGAATAGATACATCTCAAGGTCCAGCTACACCACTCTTAGGCATATATCCAAAGGACACATCATGCTACCCCAGAGACACATTTGATTTACAATGCTCATCGGTGCTCTATTCATAATGCCAGAATTAGAAACCATTCAGAGGTCCTACAACAGAATAATGAAAAAAAGATAGATAGATAGATAGATAGATAGATAGATAGATAGATAGATAGATAGATAGATAGATAGATATGATATGATATAATATGATACATCTACACAGTGGAGTATTATTAAGTTGTTTAAAAATGACATTATGAAAATTTCAGGCAAATGGATGGAACTAGACAAAAATAATTCTGCAAGAGATATCCCAGACTCAGAAGGACAAAGATGGTTTGTATTCACTTATAAGTGGATATTTGCTATAAAGTCAATGATACCCAAGCTACAGTCCATAGAATTACATAGCTTATGTATAGAGTAAAGGATAGAAGGCATGTATATCTTATTTTAAAAAGGAACTAGGATAGATCTGGTTGTATAGGTAAGGTGAAACATGAGAATAAAGTGGGGAGGGGATGGAGAGAGTTAGATGAGGGACAGATTATTGGGAGAGACAGTTAAAAATAAGGGTCCTTTGAGATGTAATATAGAACCCCAAAATGTACTCCTATATGAATATAACCTAAATGAAATTGCCAATAATGAAGAAGACAAAGCCCTTAATGGCCATCTCTCTTCACCGAAAGAAGCTTACATTGCCAAAATTGGGTTACATCTAACTATTAACTTTACAGCCTGATTTGCAGCCCCCTCCCTCCTCTCCTCCCAGTCACATCTTCATGCCTACTCCCTCATTCTTTCATTCCCTTCCCCCGTATCCTGTTCCTCAGAGAATGGGAGGCTCCCCATAGGTACATACACAGCTTGAATATATCAAGTCACAGGACTAAGCGCATCCTTTCCCACTGAGGCTAGGCAAGGCAGCCCAGGTAGGGGAGGAGATCCACAGGCAGGCAACAGAGTGAGAGACAGCCCCACATTCCAATTATAGCCTACTACACAGATGTAGCAGATATGCAGCTTTTTCTTCATGTGAGTTCTGAGCAATTATATACATATATATGTAAATATACATATATATATGTATATATATATATATACACATAGGAAAAATTACTAAACAAAAAAATCAAAAGAATTCTTGTATTTCATATAATTTAATCTATTTCCAATTATAAGAAGTGTTACTTAAAATTATAGGGAATATTTAAATGAAACACAAGTGTCATGTTTATTCTATGAATGTGCCTGGGAATATATATCTTCAAATTATATATTTAAAGAAAGAATTGACTGGAGAAAATATTTACACTTACAATACAAAGAATAGAAAAATATTATTTTTAAGTACTATTTTGTGGTATATTTTTAAAAGCCACATCATTTAGCATGTGTTTCCCCTTTGGCTCATAAGAAGACTAAGATTTTAAAATGAAGGTGGAAAAAAGAGATATAACCAAATAATTTGGACAGGGAGAATTGGAAATGCATTTCTGTGGGTATTTGTGAAAGACAAGGCTTGAAACATAGATCTTTTTATTTTCGTCTTTGTTACATGAACTTGATTAATATTTATTGTCAACTTGACAAGACCTACAATCTTCTTGGAAACAACCTTTTGAGCACCCTTCTATGTTTGTTAAACCAAGAAGTAAAGGTACCATTATAAATAAGTGAAATAAATGGATGGAGTATTAGCATTTCATCTGCAGGCTTCCTGATTATAAATACAGCGTGACACACTTCCTCAAGCTCTTGACATCATGACACCCCAACCCTTATGGACTCTACCCTTAAACTGAGCAAAAATCCATTCTTCCTTCCTTCTTTCTTCTCTTGCTTGCTCCTTCCCTGCCTCTCTCCTTTTGTTCCTTGAGGTAATTGTTCTCAGAACAATTTTTTTTTCAGAACAATGAGAGAAGTAATACACTTGTGAAGGTGGCCCATAACACCTACCTTTTAGGATTACTGAAGAGTGAAAACAAAAGAGGGAGTGAGGCAGAGATGGAAAAGTGGAAGATCTGAGGTAGGTGTGGGAGACAAACAATGGGGAAAAAAAAGAATAAAAAGCATAATGCGACTTCCTGTAGAGATAGGGGCGGAGGTGGCTGGGATAGTTCAAGGAGGTCTCCCGCCCCGGGCAGCTTGGCTGCCCACCCTCCAGACTGTGTGCCATGGCTCCAAGGCTGTGACCCGCCTCTGGTGAGTCATACACTTCCAGCGGCAGAAGCTAATGGCTATAACTGAGTATATTCCTACCAAACCTGCCATCAACCCGATATGCCTGCCACTTCCTCCCAAACCCCTACCCCCAAGGAGGAGTCAGGCCTCATCAGCTCCTGAGTCAAGATGTAGTAGCAGTTTTGGGGGGACAACCAAATGATAGCTGTCTGCCTTGAGTGCAGAGGACATGCTTCACCTGAGACACCAGCTTAGGAAACACAAGATCTTCATAAAAGTCTTCCCCAGCCAGGTCCTAAAGCCTTTTCTAGAAGATTGCAAATACCAACACCTGCTAACCTTTTTTGTTGGACACAATCTGCTGCTGATCAGTGAGGAGCCCAAGATCAAGGAAATGGTGCGGGTCTTAAAGAGCGTTCCTTTCCTGCTCCTGCTGGGTGGCTGCATTGATGACACCAACCTCAGCAAGCAGGGACTCAGATTATGCCAAGATGCCCAGCCTGGACCAGCTACAGGGGGAGCTGGTAGGAGAGCTTACTCACCTTAAGGCCCAGCACCAGCTTGTCCAGCTGACTTCCCTGTTGGATCAGTATGTCAAACAGCAAAACAAGGGAGATTGTGCCACGTCAGCCAATGGGAAGCTACATCCTCCTGACCCTGCTCCAGATTCCTAGCTGGCCTGTTTTACCCAGCTCTGCCCATAAACACACTCTGTCCCTGTTGTCTGTCTTGTTGTCTGTCTTGTTGTCTGGCAGAGATCTAAAAAAATTTGGAGTGGGGAGTGCCCTTGTGTGACTTGGCTCTCATTTACAATGACCTCCTTGGGGACAGGCCTCTTGATGATACAGAGAAATTTCATTCCAGAGTGAGGCTGCCCATTGTCCTTGGTTTCACTGATGACTGTCTTTAGTTGTTCCAACTAGGGACCCGATAGGAACAGTCTCCTACAGTTCTCCCTGCACAAGGCAGAGAGGATGGAGACTGTCTTGCCCAGCCTCCTCATCCACTACCATGTGCTCTGTTTTCCCAGTCCACCTTCTCAGTGCTCATGCCATGGTGGACCAGTTAGGAAGACTTGTGAATGACGCCTGCTGGGTCTTGTGCCAAGCACTCTACCAGACACAGATGCCGGCTCCTTTAATCCTCACCATTCAGGAAACAGCAGAGAAGTTTGAGTTCTGGATAAGGTCTTGATTTTAGTTCTCTGAAGTCTCAAATTCTCAAAGTAGAACTTCTTCATAAAGTTACCCACGAGTGGGTCCTGGTGGGCTCAGACAATGATATTCCACCCTTCAGGTGTGCTGGGCTGTGGAAAGAATAAGGAAACTGCTTCGTGATTAAAAAAATAAAATCAATTTTATTGGAAAAAAAAGCATAATGCTTTTCACTGAAGCACAGCACTTCTGATATCTTGCCACTGCAGACATTTATTTCTCTATTAAAACTACTAAAGTTTACATTTCAAATGCTATTCCGAAAGTCCCCTCCCCCTCCCCCCTCCCTGCTCCCCTGTCTACATTTTGGAATAGCATTTGAAATGTAAATTAAGAAAATATCTAATAAAAATGGAAGAAAAAAAAAAACTACTAAAGTTTAACAATATTCATGAGCACACAATATGTGCCTCCCCTCTAATGGAATAGTCATGAGTAGGTTCTTCACCCTGCAGGAAAGTACATCCTAACTGAAGAAACAAGTGAAGGACTCTAGAGAGAGCTGTCACAAAGCTACAGTCTATGGATAGGCCAACCCTGATGCTACAGTAAGTATGTAAAGAGTGTTCATGAGATCAATACAATCAATAGGATTGGGAAGAGGACACAGTCTTTTCAGAGAACTTCCCTGGGCCAAGTTGTTGAGTTTCTTTTAACCTAATTGTCACTCTTTTGGAAGCCCATCTCTTTGTCCTCACCCTAGAGAACATAAAGGACCTTAATCAAGATAGCTGCCATGAACTGTGGAAATCCTTGACAAAGGCTTATAACCATATTCTAGTCACAAAGCAAAGAGGGAAATGTGCTGCATTAATTCCTGTATCATTGCTATGGTTCCCATTAAGGACATCAGAGGTACCAGGCATCATTGTGTTATTTCTTTGTGCCTTAAAGAACTATGAAAATGCGGGGGGGTGGGGGAGGAGGGCATAGGGGACTTTCAGGATAGCATTTGAAATGTAAATGAAGAAAATATCTAATAAAAAAATGGAAAAACAAAGAACTATGGAAACAGGAGGAGCTCCATAAAAGACCCATGACCAGGAATTGTGAGACTAATTTTGCACACAGTACATGAAGCAGCTATTTTTGCCATTTTTGCTTTTCTTGTTTATTGTGATTTCTGCTCATCATTTTAAGTGTCTTTAATTAATGATACATTTTCATTGGACATCTTTCCCCAAGCTTTTAAGGCAGAGGACATGCTTCTAAAAATCAAATAACTAAATAATAAATAAAGTGCTGAGTGGTAAAGTGACCCTCAGATGAAGTAATAGAAATAAAAACTCAAATGCAGAAAATGTGCCTGTTCATCATCATTGACACCTGGGAGGAAGGGCCTTTCATCAGAAGCCCTTAACAGCAGTCCTGTCTGATCATATTGTGGCCTTAAATTCAGGGCACCTTAAGATACACTCAACCTGGCCCCAGCACAAGGGTTTCAGCACTTTGAGGGATTGACCAAAGTTTTGTTTTCACTCACCTAGATGTAAAATGACTTTTCAGGGCTTAAGATTCTGATTGCCAAGAGACATTGGATGAAAGGAGGAGGAAGATGTACTTGAGAGGTACAGTAAATTTGATTTGGGTCTGAAAAATGCACCCCGAGCTTTCTGTCTTACAAGTGCCGTTCAGCCCTCGGAAGTCTGATAAAACATACATTCCATGTCAGCTTGCAGTGTCTTCAGTAAGAGAGACCATCAGTTAACTAGACAAGTGTAAGAGTAATCATCATGGGAAAGAAAGAGAGATCTCAACTGGGAGTGGTAGTATAGAACCAGGACTTAAGAGATCAGTTTAGAAGATATTGCCATGGGAAACTGAGGATCAGTAAAGGATCATTAAGTACTGACAAATATATTTTGTTGTTTACTTCATGCTCTGATCCTTAACAAGTGGCTGGCACTACCTGAGATATACACATTTTAAATCCAAGTTGCATGAAGGATTTATATCAAACTTTAAAAAACATTAGACTTGGTAAATATTTTCCAGATCTTCTAGATATTTGATAGATAAGAAGAGAGGAGATGGAGACACTGTCATATAAGATAAAACAGGGAAATCTATAAATGTCGATTCAATTTTCACTTAGCATAGAAAGTATTGTGTTTTAGACATTTTCAAACATCATTTGTGCTGATCTCCCCCTTGCCTCCCATTAACATGCTCCATATATACTCCCAACCCTTCTACTATCATGTCATATTTGCTCCATTGCTCACCTTTCTGAACACATCTTTCCCCTTTTTGGGTTTCACAATCTTGTTTACCTAGACCCATATTTTAATTATTCATTCATCTGTTTAATTATACAATCTAAACTACATTCATCCGTTGGTTGCTATCTAGGCTGGCTCCACTTCATTTTTGAATAGAGAAGCAATCAACAGAGACATTACAGCATTATTGTGGCAGGATAGGGTCATTTGTATATGTGTCTTGAAGGGAAATAGCTGGATCATACAGTAGTTCTAATTTGTAAAGAACAAAACATACTGAGTTTCATAATGGCTGCATAATTTTATATTCTCACCATCCCTGAATGAGAAGGGGATCCATTTTCCTTACATCTTCAATAGCTGTTTTGTTATTTTTGTGTGTGTTTTGTTACTGCTGTTGTTGTTATTGTTGTTTCTGTTTTTTTGTTTGATTGCCAGGTGATTGTTTCTGAGACAGTTTTATGTAGTTCAAGTTGTTTTCTAACATGCATTATAGCTAACATTGCCCTTGAACTCTAGTGGTCTTGCTTCCACTTGCCATGGACTAGATTGTAATAATGGGTATATACATAGATTTGTACTAAGGTGAGACTCAATCTCACGTAGTTTTAGTTTGCATTTCCCAATAGTGCATGCAGGATGATTAACACTTTAAAAAAATACCTGTTGTCTATTTGTGTTTCTTTGAGAGTTGTCTTTTCAGTTTATTATCCCATTTTTATTTGGCAGGGACTTTTTGGTGTTTCAGTTTTACAGATGTTTATAGATTCTAGATATGAATCATCTTTCTAAAGAAGAGTTGGGAAATAGTTGCCTCCTAATGTATAGGCTATATGGTTTTTGTGCTGACAATTTTATTTGCTATGCATAAACATTTTAGTTTCACATAACTCCATAGGTAATTCATGAGACTGTTTCCTTTACTGTTCGAGTCTTATTCATAAAGTTCCTGCATATGCTTGAATCTTCAAGTACTACTCCTATGTTTTCATTTAGCAGTTTCAGGATTTCAGTGTTTAAATCCAGGTTTTCAAATCACTTTAAATTTACTTTTGTAAAGGGTGAATGAGGTGGATCTCATTTCATTCTTCTATATCAGGATACCCTATATTTTATGTATTCATTTATTTGCTTATTTGTTTATTTAATTGCTACATCCACTCCAGTAGCAACCCTCGTGACAGGCTAAAAAGTCTGGGCACAGTCCCGAGGCAAGAAGTTCATGGAAACTTAGTCTCCTGGAATCTTAGCATCCTGTATAAAGAATGCTCCTATGCCCTTGCTTTAGTTGATAAATAGATCTGTGTGCTTTTCCCTAATATTGCTTCATTATAAGTGCTTCTAAGGATTCATATTTTAACATATAGCCAAGTTAGATCCTAGGCAGTCCTTGATCCAACCTTGAGTCACTGCCCTACAAAGGAATTCAGCACTATCTAGGAATAAGGAAGTTTGCGATCTGAGAAGGAACCAGACTAGATAGTTAGAACTATAGCTAGCTGAGTTACACCCAGATACAAGTATTTACAATGGCCTAGGGGGAAGGTGGACTACGACAAGGGAATGAAGCCCTTGCCCCTGGCTCCTAAGTTTAAGCTGACCTCAGGTGGAATTGTTTTTGATCCCAGTGTTAACCTTGATTCTTATCCCAGTTGGTTCTTGCCAGTCCTTCCTCGCTTGTATTACTGTTTTGCTATCTTGCTGGTGTGGCACCTAACTTCCCCATTTTCTTCTGTATAAAAGTCTGATGCTCAATTTAACAAATTACACTCAGATATTACACACTCCCTTGTGTGTCGTGTCTGTTTGTCATTCGCCGAATCTTTGCCCACTTCCTCAAGAGAACTCGACCCACGCAGACAATGGATCCAGAGGGTCTGTGGCATTTAATTATTCACTTTACATCCTGATCATTGTCCACCTTCCTACAGTCCCTCCTCCCAAATCACCTCCCCCTTTCCTCTGAGTGGAGCATGCCACTCCCAGGTATCTTCCCACCCTGGCATATCATGTCCCTGCAGGCTAGGTGCATCTTCTCCCATTAAGGCCAGACAAGTCAGCCAAGTTAGGGGAATGGATTCCATACACAGGCAGGCATCAGGTTTATGGATAAACCCTATGCTCCAAATGCAAGGGCAGCCACTTTCATCAAAGAAACTTTAGTAAAGCTTAAATCGCACATTACATCTCACACAATAATAGTGGGAGACTTCAACACCCAACTCTCATCAAGGGACAGATCCTGGAAACAGAAACTAAACAGAGACTCAGTCGAACTAACGGAAGCTATGAAACAAATGGACTTAACAGATATCTACAGAATATTTCATCCTAAAACAAAAGGATATACCTTTTTCTCAGCACCTCATGGCACCTTCTCCAAAATTGATCACATAATTGGCCACAAAACAGCCCTCAACAGATTCAAAAATATTGAAATTGTCCCTTGCATCCTATCAGATCACGATGGACTAAGGCTGCTCTTCAATAACAACATAAGCAGCAGAACACCATCATTCACATGGAAACTGAACAACACTCTACTCAATGATACTTTGGTCAAGGAAGGAATAAAGAAAGAAATTAAAGACTTTCTCCTGTCTCTTTTAATACCTGATCCTGCCCTGTTATTTTGCTTCCCCTCCCCTCTACCACCCAGATCTCTGCTTCCCTCTGCCTCCTGTGATTATTCTAAGTGGGTTTGAAGCATCCACATTTTGGCTTTTCTACTTGTTAAACTTCATATGCTCTCTGAGTTGTATTGATGGTATTATGAGCTTTTGGGCTAATATTCACTTATCACTGAGTACATGTTTGTACTTTTGGGTCTGGGTTACCTCACTCAGGA
Organism: Mus minutoides; assembly: GCA_902729485.2. NCBI lineage: Eukaryota > Metazoa > Chordata > Mammalia > Rodentia > Muridae > Mus > Mus minutoides. The sequence continues at coordinate 5,310,806 of LR749485.1, read as the reverse complement.
TGATATTTTCTACTTCCATCCATTTGCCTGCAAAATATGTGAAGTCATCATTTTTATTGGATATTTTTTCTTTATTTACATTTCAAATGTTATCCCCCTTCCTAGTTTTCCCTCCAAAAAACCCCTATCCCTTCCCCACTTCCCCACTTCCCCACTTCCCCACTTCCCCACTTCCCCAGCTCCCCAACCCACCCACTCCCATTCCCAGTCCTGGCCTTCCACTATACTGGAGTATAGAACATTCACAGGACTTAGGGCCTCTCTTCCCATTGATGACCACTTAGACCATCCTCATCTACATATACAGGCAGAGCCACATGTCCCCCTATGTGTTTTCTTTGATTGGTGGTATAGTTCCAAGGAGCTCTAGGGGTACTGGCTAGTTCACATTAATTTTCCTCCTATGGGGCTTCAGACCCCTTCAGCTCCTTGGGTACTATTTCTAGATCCTTCATTGGGGACCTTGTGTTCCTTCCAATGGATGATTGTGAGCATTCACTTCTGTATTTGCCAGGCACTGGCAAAGGCCCTCAGGAGACAGTTATATCAGGCTCCTGTCAGCAGGCTCTTGTTGGCATCTGCCATAGTGACTGGGTTTCGTGGTTGTTTATGGGATGCATCCCCAAGTGGGGCAATCTCTGTATATTCCTTCCTTCAGACTCTAATCTGAACTTTGTCTCTGTAACTCCTTCTATGGGTAATTTGTTCCCCCTTCAGAGAAGGATTCTGAGCTTCTGGGCTAATATCCACTTATCAGTGAGGGCATATCATGTGTGTTCTTTGTGATTGGGTTACCTCACTCAGTATGATATCCTCCAGATCCATCCATTTACCTAAGAATTTTATAAATTCATTGTTTTTAATAGCTAAGTAGTACTCCATTGTGTAAATGTACCGCATTTTCTGTATCCATTCCTCTGTAGAGTGGCATCTGAGTTCTTTCCAGCTCTGGCTATTATGAATAAGGCTGCTATAAATATAGTGGAGCATGTATCCTTATTACACGTTGGAACATCTTCTGGGTATATGCTCAGGAAAGGTATGGCTGGATGTTCAGTATTAGTATGTCCAATTTTCTGAGGGACCACCAAACTGATTTCCAGAGTGGTTGTACAAGCTTGCAATCCCACCAGCAATGGAGGAGTGTTCCTCTTTCAGCATCTGCTGCCACCTGAATTTTTTATCTTAGCCATTCTGACTATGTGAGCCCTCTTTTAGATTTAGGATTGGTAAAGAACTTTTCCCAATCTACTCATTGCCTTTTGGTCTTATTGGCAGTGTGCTTTGCCCTATAGAAGCTTTGCAATTTTATGAGGTCCCATTTGTTGATTCTTGATATGACAGTACAAGCCATTGGTGTTCAGTTCAGGAATCTTATTATGATTAGTTATGGGCCTTGAATTCCTGATCTTTCCAAGACTTTTATCATGAAGGGGTGATAGACTTAATAAAATGTTTTCTCACCATCTAAAGAGATGATCATGTGGTTTTTGTCTTTGAGTTTGTTAATATAGAGAATTACGTTGATGGATTTCTGTTTATTGAACCTTTGTTGCATTCCTGAGATGAAGCCTACTTGATCATGATGGATGATTGTTTTGATGTGTACTTGGATTTGGTTTGTGAGAATTTTATTGAATACTTTTGCATTGGTATTCATAAGGGAAATTGGTCTGAAGTAATCTTTCTTTGTTGGGTCTTTGTGTTGTTTGGGTATCAGAGTAATTGTGGCTTCATATAATGAATTGGGTAGAGTACCTTCTGTTTCTATTTTGAAATAGTTTGAGGAGTATTGGAATTAGGTCCTCTTTGAAGGTCTGATACAACTCTGCACTGAAGCCTTCTGGTCCTGGTCTTTTTTTACTTGGAAATTAAGGGTTGTTTCTACTATTTTTATTTTATTTTTTAGGGGATATGGGACTGTTTAGATCGTTAATCTGATCCAGATTTAACTTTGGTAACTGGTATCTGTCTAAAAAATTGTCCATTTCAACCAGTTTTTCCAGTTTTGTTGAATATAAGCTTTTGTAGTAAGATGTGATGATTTTTTCGTATTTCCTCAGATTCGGTTGTTATATCTCCTTTTTCATTTCTGATTTTGTTAATTAAGATGCTGTCCCTGTGCCCTCAAGTTAGTCTGGCTAGGGGTTTATCTATCTTGTTGATTTGATTCTTTGTATAGTTCTTTTTGTTTCCACTTGGTTGATTTCAGCCCTGAATTTGATTATTTCCTGCCATCTACTCCTCTTTGGTGAATATGCCTCCTTTTGTTCTAGAGCCTCCTTTTGTGCTGTCAAGCTGCTAGTATGTGCTCACTCCAGCTTCTTTTTGGAGGCACTCAGAGCTATGAGTTTTTGTCTTAGGACTACTTTCATTGTGTCCCATAAGTTTGGGTATGTTGTACTTTCATTTTCATTAAATTCTAAAAAAAATCTTTAATTTCTTTTCTTACTTCTTCCTTGACCAAGTTATCATCGAGTAGAGTGTTGTTGAGCTTCCAAGTGTATGTGGGTTTTCTATTATTTCTGTTGTTATTGAAGATCAGCCTCAGTCCATGGTGATTTGATAGGTTGCATGGGATTACCTCAATATTTTATATCTACAGAAGCCTATTTGGTGACTGATTATATGGTCAATTTTGGAGAAGGTACCATGAGTTGCTGAGAAGAAGATATATCCTTTTGTTTTAGGAAAAAATGTTCTATAGATATCTGTTAAATCCATTTGTTTCTTAACTTCTCTTTCACTGTGATTCTGTTTAGTTTCAGTTTCCAGGATGTGTTCACTGATGAGATTGGGGTATTAAAGTCGCCCACTATTATTATATGAGGTGTAATATGTGCTTTGAATTTTAGCCAAGTTTCTCTAATGAATGTGGATGCCTTTGCATTTGGAGCATAGATGTTCAGAATTGAGAGTTCATCTTGGTACATTTTACCTTTAGCATTTAAGAAGTGTTCCCTTCTTGTCTTTTTTGAGAACTTTTGGTTGAAAGTTGGTTTTATTTGATACTAGAATGGCTACTGCAGCTTGTTTCTTGGGACCATTTGCTTGGAAATTTTTTTTCCAGCCTTTTACTCTAAGGTAGTGTCTGTCTTTCTCCCTGAGGTAGGTTTCCTGTATGCAGCAAAATGTTGGGTCCTATTTACATAATCAGTCTCTTAGTCTTTGTCTTTTTATTGGGAGATTGAGTATCTTGATATTAAGAGATATTGAGGAAAAGTCATTATTGTTTCCTGTTATTTTTGTTGCTAGAGTTGGAATTCTGTTCATGTGGCTATCATCTTTAGGTTTGTTGAAAGATTACTTTTGTGCTTTTTCTCGAACTTAGTTTCCCTCTCTGTGTTGAAATTTTCCCTTTATTATTCTTTGAAGGGCTATATTTGTGGAAAGATATTGTGTAAATTTGGTTTTGTTATGGAATACTTTCATTTCTCCAACTATGGTAATTGAGAGTTTTGCTGGGTATAGTAACCTGGGCTGGCATTTGTGTTCTCAACCACTCTGGAAGTCAGTCTGGTGTATCCTCAGAAAATTGGACATAGTACTACCAGAGGATCCAGCAATACATTTCCTGGGCATATACCCAGAAGATGATCCAACTGGTAATAAGAACACATGCTCCACAATATTCATAGCAGCCTTATTTATAATAGCCTGAAGCTAGAAACAACCTAGATATACCTCAACTAAGGAATGGATACAGAAAATGTGGTACATTTACACAATGGAGTACCACTCAGCTATTAAAAACAATGAATTTATGAAATTCTTGGGCAAATGGATGTATCTGGAGGATATCATCCTGAGTGAGGTAACCCAATCACAAAAGAAGTCACTTGATATGCACTCACTTATATGTGGATATTAGCCCAGAAACTTAGAATACCCAAGATACAATTTGTAAAACACAAGTAAATCAAGAAGGAAGACCAGCGTGTGGATACTTCATTCCTCCTTTGAATAGGAAACAAAATACCCATGAAAGGAGTTACAGAGACAAAAAGATGGACCATCCAGAGACTACCCCACCAGGGGATCCATCCCATAATCAGTCACCAAACTCAGACACTATTGCATAAGACAGCAAGAGTTTGCTGAAGGGACCCTGATATAGCTGTCTCGTATGAGGCTATGCCAGTGCCTGACAAATACAGAAGTGGATGCTCACAGTCATCTATATGATGGAACACAGGGCCCCCAGTGGAGAAGCTAGATATAGAACCCCAGGAGCTGAAGTGGTCTGCAACCCTATAAGAGGAAAAACAATATGAACTAACCAGAACCCCAGAGCTCGTGTCTCTAGCTGCATATGTACCAGAAGATGTTCTAGTCGGTCATCATTGGGAAGGGAGGCCCCTTGGTATTGCAAAGTTTACATGCCCCAATAGAGGGGAATGCCAGGCCCAAGAAGTAGGAGTGGGTGGGCAGGGGAGCAGGGCAGGGGGAGGGGAGAGGGAACTTTCAGAATAGCATTTGAAATATAAATTAAGAAAATATCTAATTAAAAAATTGAAAAAAAAAAAAAAAAAGCTGTATGTCATCTGCCCAGGATCTTCTGGCTTACATAGTCTTTGGGGAGAAGTCACCTGTAATTCTGATAGGTCTGCCTTTATATGTTACTTGACATTTTCCCTTACTGATTTTAATACTCTTTCTTTGTTTAGTGCATTTGGTATTTTGATTATTATATGACGGGAGAAATTTCTTTGCTGTTCCAACCTATTTGGAGTTCTGTAAGCTTCTTTTGTATTCATAGGCATCTCTTTCTTTAGATTGGGGAAGTTTTCTTCTATAATTTTGTTGAAGGTATTTACTGGCCCTTTAGGTTCGAAATCTTCCTTCTTGTCTATAGCAATTATCCTTAGGTTTGGTCTTCTCATTGTGCCCTGTAGTTCCTGGATGTTTTGGGTTAGGATCTTTTTGCATTTCACATCATCTTTGATTGTTGTGTCAATTTTTTTCTATGATACTTTCTGCACCTGAGATTCTCTCTTCTATCTCTTATATTCTGTTGGTTATGCTTGAGTCAATGGCTCCTGACTTCTTTCTTAGGTTTTCTATTTCCAGAGTGGTCTCCCTTTGTGATTTATTTATTGTTTCTACTTCCATTTTTAGATCCAGGATGGTTTTGTTCAATTTTTTCACCTGTTTGGATGTGTTCTCCTGTATTTCTTTAAGGGAGTTACTTATTTCCTTCCTGTAGTCCTCCATCATCCTCATGAGATGTGACTTTAGATCCATATCTTGCTTTCTGGTGTGATTGTGTATCCAGGACTTGCTATGGTGGGAGAGTTTGGTTCTCATGATGCTAAGTAACCTTAGTTTCTGTTGTTTCTGTTCTTATGCTTGCCTCCTGCCATCTGATTATCTCAAGTGCTCGATGTCCTCAGTATATCTGATTGGAGCCTGTTCTTCCTGTAATCCCAGTTGACTTAGAACTCCTCAGAGTCCAGCTTTCTCTGTGATCTTGTAATTCCGGGATTCTGTGAACCTGAGATTCTGGGTGTGTCAGAGTTCTTGGCAGTCATGCTTTCTCTGAGACCCTGAGATCCTGGTGTGACCAAGCTCCTGGGATGCTGGGATCCTGGAATCCTAAGTTCCTGAGCATGTTACAGTGCCTGGAAGTAGTACCTCCTCTGGGGACTGAAGGGCTGTTTGCTGTGTTCGAAACCAAGGTAGACCAGCACTGATCAGAAGGAACCTATGCTGCTGGTCAGGCAGGTTTCCTGTGTTCTTGATCCTGCTGGCACAGGCCCCTCATGGTTGTTTTGGGACAGATGTTGCATTTCACTCACCAGTGATCCTAAGATCCTGGGCATGATGAAGTGCCTGTGGCATGGAGAGTCCTCTGGGGATAGTGGGACCGTCCACTCAGTTTGTGTCTAAGGTGCCTAGGGGCTGGCACTGACCAGAAGGCTGTTTCTGATTTTTAATATGTGGTTTTATGGCCTTTTTCAAGATTGAAAAAGTTTTAGACATAAGTTTTTAATTTTCTTTTAATTTTCTGTGTTTTTGTCCATTGTTTGGCACTCATGTTATGAATGTTATTTCTTTTTATATTACCCCATAGATCACTGAAGTTTGGTATCCATTTGGTAACCATTTTTCATGTTTCTTAATTTTGAAAAATTATTATTTTCTGCCTTTTACATAATTATTTCATCCTCCTCCCTAATTTGGCATACATTTTATTTCTTATTTTTGTTATTGTTTTGGTATCTTTTAATTATTTTTTTTTCAAAAAAATTCTTTACAAGCTATTTCTATGGCACTGAATACAGAATACAAAGCCTTGTGTTTGTAGAGAACACTAACACTGAACTATAACTTCATAAGTTATAGTCAGTGTTAAAACTTACTATTTCATGAGGCTCCCAGTTATTTTCACTTTCAAATGTGTTTGTAACTGTTCACAGATACATTTTTATGATGACTGTTAATATTGTTGCTAGATAAATATAATATCTATCTTATCTCATTGTTAATCTCTATTAATTAGTTTTCCATTAAGTTTGAGAACTTACTGTTTATGATCATGCTATTAGTGAAATAGGAACATTTTCAAAGATACATTATGAAGTTCTGAAAAATATCTAAACTTTCTCTTTTAGAAGATTTACTGTAATCTGTCTCTATAAAAACAGAGTGGGACATCATGCTTCATTGATGCCTCATGAGCTAAGAAATCTTGATTCTTCAGTAGGCCTTCATGGAAACCCAACAGGTGTTTGAAAATATTTTATTGTAGTTTGACAGGAAAACACACCCAAATAGGTGATGGATTTGCACAAAATCACCCAAGAACTAAAAATGGAAGTAGAAACAATAAAGAAATCACAGAGACAACTCTGGAGATAGAAATCCTAGGATAAAAATCAGAAACCATAGATGCAAGCATCAGCAACAGAATACCAGAGATGGAAGAGAGAATCTCGGGTACAGAATATTCCATAGGGAACATGGACACAACAATCAAAATGCAAAATACAAAAAGATCCTAACCCAAAACATCCAGGAAATCCAGGAAACAATGAGAAGACCAAACCTTCAGATAATAGGAGGAGATGAGAATGAAGATTTTCAACTTAAAGGGCCAGTAAATATCTTCAACAGAATTATAGAAAAAAAACAAAAAAACAAACAAACAAAAAAAACCCAAAAAACTTCCCAAACCTAAAGAAAGGGATGCCCATGAACATACAAGAAGCCTACAGAACTACAAATACACTGGACCAGAAAAGAAATTCCTCCTGACACATAATAATCAGAACAAGAAATGCACTAAATAAAGATAGAATATTAAAAGAAGTAAGGGGTAAAAGTCAAGTAACATATAAAGGCAGACCTATTAGAATTACACCAGATTTCTCACAAGAGAGTACGAAAGCCAGAAGATCCTTGACAGATGTTATACAGACCATAAGAGAACACAAATGCCAGCCCAGGCTACTATACCCAGCAAAACTCTCAATTACCATAGATGGATAAAGCAAAGTATTCCATGACAAAGCCAAATTCACACAGTATTTTTCCAGAAATCCAACGCTTCAAAGGATGATAAAGGGAAAACACAAACACAAGGATGGAAACTATGCTCTAGAAAAAGCAAGAAAATAATCCTTTCACAAATCTAAAAGAAGACAGCCACAAGAACAGAATCTGAACTCTAACAACAAAAATAACAGGAAGCAACAATTACTTTTCCTTAATATCTATTAATATTAATGGACTCAATTCCCCAATAAATGGACATAGAAGAACAGACTGGCTAAACAAACAGGACCCAACATTTTGCTGCTTAAGGGAAACACACCTCAGGAAAAAAGACAGACACTACATCAGAATGAAAGGCTGGAAAACAATTTTCCAAGGAAAACGGTCCTAAGAAACACGCTGGAGTAGCCATTCCAATATCGAATAATATTGACTCTCAACCCAAAGTCATCAAAAAAGACAAGGAGGGGCACTTTTTACTCATCAAAGGTAAAATCTACCAAGATGAACTTTCAATTCTGAATGTCTATGCTCCAAATGCCATCCACATTCATTAAAGAAAATTTAGTAAAGCTCAAAGCACACATTGCACCCCACACAATAATACTGGGAGACTTCAACACCCCACTCTCATCAATGGACACATCCTGGGAACAGAAACTAAATAGAGACACAGTGAAAGTAACAGAACTTATGAAAGAAATGGATTTTATAGATATCTACAAAACATTTTATCCTAAAACAAAAAGATATACCTTTTTTTCAGCACCACATTGTACTTTCTCCAAAATGGCCCATATAATTGGTCACAGAATCTGCCTCATCAAATAAAAAATATTGAAATTATAGCATACACCCTTTCAGATCACCACAGACTAAGGGTGATCTTCAATAACAACATAAATAATAGAAAATGCACATACACATGGAAGCTCATCCACACTCTACTCAATGATAACTTGGTCAAGGAAGAAATAAAGAAAGAAATTAAAGACTTTTTAGAATTTAATGAAAATGAAGCCATAACATACCAAAAATTATGGGACATAATGAAAACAGTCCTAAGAGAAAAACACATAGCTCTGAGTACCTCCAAAAAAAACTAGAGACAGCATACACTAGCAGCTTGACAGCTCATATAAAAGCTCTAGAACAAAAGGAAGCAAATACAACCTAGAGGAGTAGTCAGCAGGAAATAATCAAACTCAGGGCTAAAATCAACAAAGTAGAAACAAAAAGAACTATTCAAAGAATCAACCAAAGCAGGAGCTGGTTCTTTGAGAAAATCAACAAGATAGATAAACCTGTAGCCAGACTAACTAGAGGGCTCAGGGACAGTATCCTAATTAACAAAATCAGAAATGAAAAGGGAGACATAACAACAGATCCTGAGGAAATCCAAAATATCATCAGATCCTACTACAAAGGGCTATACTCAACAAAGCTGGAAAACCTGGATAAAGTTCCTAGACAAATTCCTAGACAGATATCAGGTACCAAAATTAAATTAGGATCAGAATAATGATCTAAACATTCCCATATCATCTTAAGAAATATAAGTAGTCATTAATAGTCTCCCAACCAAAAAAAAAAAAAAAAGCCCAGGACCAGATGGGTGTAGAGCAGAATTCTATCAGACCTACAAAGAAGACCTAATTCCAGTTCTCCTCAAACTATCCCATGAAATAGAAACAAAAGGTACTCAACCCAATTCATTCTATGAAGCCACAATTACTCTGATTCCTAAACCACACAAATACCCAACAAAGAAAGAGAACTTCAGACCAATTTCCCTTATGAATATCGATGCAAATATACTCAATAAAATTCTCCCTAACTGATTCTAAGAACAAGTCAAAATGATCATCTGTCATGATCAAGTAGGCTTCATTCTAGGGATGCAAGGATGTTTTAATATTTGGAAATCCATCAACGTAATCTACTATATAAACAAACTCAAATAAAAAAAACACATGATCATCTCATTAGATACTGAGAAAGCATTTGACAAAATCCAACACCCATTCATTAGAAAAGTTTTGGAACTATTAGGAATTCGAGGCCTATACCTAAACAAAATAAAATCAATATACTGTAAACCAGTAGCCAATATCAACATAAATGTAGAACAACTTGAAGCAATCCCACTAAAATCAGGGACTGGACAAGGCTGCCTCCTTTCTCCCTACATATTCAATATAGTACTTAAGTCCTAGGCCGAGCAATTAGACAATAAAAGGAGATGAAGGTGATAAAAATTGGAAAGGAAGAAGTCAAAATATCACTATTTGCAGATGATAGGATAGTATATATAAGTGACCCTAAAAATTCCACCAGGGAACTCTAAAACCTAATAAACAGCTTCAGTGCAATAGCTGGATATAAAATTAACTCAAACAAATCAGTGGCCTTTCTCTACACAAAAAATAAACAGATTGATAAAGAAATTAGGGAAACAACACCCTTCACAATAATCACAATATAAAATACCTTGGTGTGACTCTAACTAAGGAACTGAAAGATCTGTATGATAAGAATATCAAGTCTCTGAAGAAAGAAATCAAAGAAGATCTCAGAAGATGGAAAGATCTCCCATACTCAAGGGTTGGCAGTATTAACAGAGTCAAAATGGCTATCTTGCTGAAAGCAATCTACAGATTCAATGTAATCCCCATCAATATTCAAACTCAATTCTTCACTGAGTTAGAAAGGATGATTTGCAAATTCATCTGGAATAACAAAAAACCTAGGATAGCAAAACCTATTCTCAACAATAATAGAAGCTCTGGGGGAAACAGCATGCCTGACCTCAAGCTGTACTACAGAGTAATTGTGATAAAAACTGCATGGTACTGGTACAGTGATGGACAGGTAGATCAATGTAATAGAATTGAAGACCCAGAAATGAATCTACACACCTATGGTCACTTGATCTTTGACAAGGGAACTAAAACCATCCAGTGGAAAAAAAGACAGCATTTTCAACAAATGGTGAATTTGTTATAACTGGCAGTTATCATGAAGAACAGTGTGAATTGATCCATTTGTATCTCTTT